>JAVFBW010115746.1:0-15610 GCA_034783835.1 Mopalia ciliata | reverse complement strand
CCCCAATAGGAGATGCACATCCACCCATGGTTACCAGCATGCCCACCTAGTTTCAAGTGAATCGGATAAAAACTGTAGGAGGAGATGCGTTGACAAGAATATGATTACGGACAGACGGACAACCTGATCACTATATGCCCCCCGTTTTAAATCAGGATTTTAAAACCCCAGGAATGGCGGGGGGGGGGAACAACAACAACATAATACAAGGTATAAATAGAGAAATATTTTTTAGTTTGATACAAAGTTTATTTTTTCAGAAAGGCAATTGTAAGAAAACAAAATCTCATATTTTTTTCGAACATTTTGGGTACATATTAATAAGTTCTAGTGGGCTTGCAGTGAAATTACAATTTGCAGTTCCATCATTCGCTTAATAAAAACATTATCCAAATTCCATTCTTTCATTCCAAATGTCATATAATGTTATCCACATCCAAACATCTAATAATGGTGACTAAACAACCCATGTCAGACATATATATTTTTCTGTACACTTTCAGATGGATAATAACTCTATTTACATATAGGCTTCTATATACAAAATCTGCTACTTTTTATGTTTAAAACTGAATATGAATAACAATTATTATTTATATTCCAGAAAATGTACTTGTTGTTATTCAAAGATAAAAAATCCACTTTCTTGTATCTTGGTAAAAATGGTTAGCAGAAAACTGGCAGCTGGGCCATCATTGTGATCATCATGAAATGTTGGAATCTGCCAAAAAAGTTTGAGCCGTATAAGATTATTCACATACATTTCCAAAAACCTCTTGCTTCCTTTATTTATAAACGTGTTCTTTTGGAGTTAAAGATGCACATGTCCAGAAAATGGAAATGATCTAGTTTTCTAACCTCAAAGCACTGGCTATAATTTAAATCACTGGGCCATAATTAATAATCAGTCAATCAATAACTTTGCCAAAATGAGATTATAACGGCAAGTTTATTAGAAACGGTGGACTCTGTTCAAAGATGACTGATTAAGGGTGTAAGGCAGTGGGGAGTGGGGCTGGCTGGCAATAACTAATCCGTCCCTCTGTATTCACACCCTAGCCTGGTTATAGGTTAGTCTGGATACAGTACAATAGCCAAGGAAACAACAAATCATGGGATCTCTGATGGTCACAATGGGCTGGGTTCTCAGTAAGTTTGCACACAAGACCCCTCAAGTGACAAACTGATCCCCAGTCATACAGACTGTTTACTTTAGCCCTCACTTAATTACTATGTCCAGTTTCCATTTCAAGCCAGTCAAATACAGAGCTTTATGCTTTGTGTCCATCATAAAAGTATCGCCTTTGCCAGAGCCCGTCAAATGTGACACTATTGTGGCAACCTCTCCCTTAGCCTCTGTCGTTTCAACCTGAGTGAAACATCAGAGTAAAGAGGACCAAATCTTAGTCACTTTACCTAGCCTTCCCCAGCTCAGTGAGCAATGAGAAATTGAAAATATTCCCCGCGAGAGTAAACATCTCTCCGGGTGGCAGCATTGAACACCTTTCACACTAAGATCTACAACAACTCAAAAAGGATCATAAATTCTGATTCAGAAAAAAGCAATATAGACCGAACCAATATTGAACTTGCTGGGTGATCTTTTCATGGTGCTCTCAGCTCTTCTCCGTGGGCAAACACAGAGTGGTTGTATATAGGTATGGTGAAAGGTGTGTAGGATGAATAGCCAGCCTCCTTGTGTTAGCTCAGACTGCTATAACTAATAGGCCTGTGTATCAATCATTGAGAAGGGAGCTGTGTGAGCAAATACCAGTGTAAAGCAAGTCTCAGCCCCAGGCCAGCACTGACATACAGTAATGTTTAACAGAGTAAGCACAGCCTTTCAACCATCATTCGCACCATCTTACAGTGTAACAATTCATCAGATAACTAATATACACAGGCAACAAATCAAAGGAGACCACCATCTCTAGAGGTGGCCTTAGAGTTGACCCCTCATTCAACAAATCCCTGAGCAAATATAACTCCCACCTTTAGCCATAGTAACTGTTTCATTAGCAGAATGTGGGTACATCACAACTAACAAGAATTAATATTTGAATAGGCTTTCAAAAAATCTCAAAGAAGTCAATATTTAATGGTTGCAAAAAGAGCCAAGAAAATGTTTTATAGAATGCTTGAATATGAAAAATATCAAATTTATTGATTTATTGGTGTTTGATGCCATGCAAAACAGTTTTCCTTTTATTGGAAAGTTCAACTTTTCTAAGTAAAGAAAGTATTGCTAACCCCTTAACAAATTGCCCTTACCAGAGAGCTGTTAAATAAAGGCAGTATTAATTCAAATTATTTTTGCTTTTAAAAATTAGATAAATGAGAAACCTTAAAACAGATAGCCCTTAATGTGTTACCCTTAAGTTAACCTTTTATTTATACATCTCTAAAGTAAGTTGTAAATACTTTATAAATGTACACATATATTTACATACATATGTGTATTTTATATTATTTTATTTTATTTTATTTTATTTTGTTTTATTTTATTTTTTTTTTTTTATATATATCACCATTGTATTATTTGTTTACTATATAGTTTTGTTATCTTAAATAATTTTGTTCCCATAGGGCCTCAGGGAAGAACAGTTTTTCTTCTTTAAACTGACTGAGTCTTGTACCCTCGTAAAATATATATACATATGAACAGTTCACAATTCTTGGTTTATTAGCATAGCAGAAGCTGGTTTGAAAATGACAGGAGTTCTAAATCTTGATAGACAAACTTGTCCCATATATTCCGCCCTTTTTGCCCATGTTATTCATCTATAATGACTACCACTTTCAGAGGAGTTTAAGAAGTAAAGTACAGAGACAAGTCCCAAGAAAGGCAAGAAATTAATTTTGACTTTTAGTTTCTTAAAATGAATTCATTATCTTTCTTGAGAGTTATTACTTTAATTTATTATTCATGTAAATAACAAATGAAAGGGACAAAAGTAAAAAGAACACACTCTGATGTAATTTATATCACACTCAGAATAGTTTCAAAGCACGAAGGCAATTCATAAACCTCCCAGAAATTTTATGCAGAATAGGGTATATAAATACATTGGCAAGTGATGACATCAATGTTTTGAATGTGTGTGATTCTAAAGAGAAATATTTAATTTTTGACCATGACAAAATGCTCTCCATAATTATACACTCTGGGTCAAATTAAGAATTTTTAAGTCTTAAACGAAAAGAGAATAATTACCTATTTGAAAGAAAGAATGTTCTTTTCTTGAGAAATTTCTGATATTTCAAGCTTTACATTAGTGTTAAGTTACCTAATGAGATGAATTCACACCAGAAATGTACAGAGTGGTCAAACTTGGCAGCGTCCATTCATCTGAGGAAACAAGTCTGTTTACTCCAATCTGTGTTCATGTCAATTCAATAAATAGCAAGCCTCTGTGTGTATGGCTTACACGCCCCTGTTATCCCCTCTTCTTAAACTAACAGTTAACAATGTCTCTCATATCCTCTTAATTTTACAACTGTTTCTGTTTTCGATTTTAGCTACATTAATACTTACAATAGAAACTTTACCCTTTTCCACCATAAGGCACAGCAGCAATCACAATTATAGCGATAAATAACAAGATAATTACTATCCAGTAACCTGAAAAATAAAAGAAAATAATTTAAATTTCATACATGTAACATCAATATTATTCCAACCTGAAAATTAAGCACAGGTCCTTTAACTGAAGGTCTATTACCAGTTGATTGCCCACTATATATTTGTAATGTGAATGGGACAGTTTGGGACTATATTTGGAGGATCATAAGATCTGGCCTCCAGTTTAGCACTCTGGAAAAGACTTCATGTAAAGATTTATGTGATGTGTAGATGTTTCAATTTGTTATGACCTGTCTACAGTAAGCTTGTCACCAGCTGATCAGACGATCATACCTCAATGCAGTACAGACTGCCTGGAGAGTGCTTATAAATCCACCTGGTTCTGTTATGTTTGTAAGTGATGCTAGGCTGGGCTCTAAGTAGCTTTTCACTTGAAGATGGTTTTTACAGGAGGCAAACAGCAACATGATGAGACAACACATGGTGTGGCCGGTCAGAATTAAGCCACCGGATACAGAATAAATATGCCATATGAAACAAAACCAATTGATATTACAGGTCTGCGAGAACACAAGTGAGAATTTAGGAGATGCCAGACAGAGCTTGTAAAGTTCAGCTATTTTTCTAAGCCCTTCATCATAGTTTTCAGTGACAGTAATAAAAACTAGACTGAACAGAAAAGATTTAATTCCTACTCTTATTGACAGTTTGTCAAAGTGAAGGCTGGCAGATAGAGCGAACGTGTCCATCTCTACCCTGTTTTGACACCCCTGTTCATCTCAGTCATAGTTATACACCACTTGGGTAGTCCTCCTTATTAACCAGCAACTGTGTGTTCCAAATACCACAGCCTTTACCTCATACCGCTCTAAGTTATCTTAACTTCTAAGCTAATCTGGCTACAAAATACTCTTAGATAAACAACAAAGAAAACTTCAACGATGTCTCTAGTGCATCCAGTTAAGTGTTTGCCAGACTTGGTTAAAACAAAGCTTACATCTAGCAGTGCATGTAACTATAGCAAATGGTATACAATATTTTACGTAGACAACACAAACAAGTCTTCAAATTTCTCAGAAAAATCAATAAGCATGCTTTAGAAGAAATATATTGTCTAAAATCAGACTACAGAATATTCCTGCAAATTAAAGGAAGCAGCCTCTTACTTTGATCTCTATATTAATGAAATTTTTTCTGATATATCTTTCAAATACTAATGAAATACTTTTTTTTTATAAAAACATGTTCATATCAAGCTGTTGCTATCTTTACTTTGTTTATAACTGTGAGACGGACACAATGTAAATAGTAAAGCGTCTATAAAGATGCTGTTCTGGACATGGGTATGCTCAGTGTTATGCACAGAGTGAATGAGACCTCCTGTGATTCCTATAAGGTGACTGTTTAGTCAGCAGAGAAAACCAGCCTCCAGTAAGATCACAGAGTTATGTACACATAATTAACAGACTCTTCCTGCTAGTTGTTTTCACAGTTGTAGCTAAGAACCCCTCACTACACACTAAGTAAGCCAGCTTCCCAAACCCACCAGAAGAAAAACTGATGTTGCCAATTAAGACAGAAACAATGCCAACAAGTGAACTACCATTAAGTAATAAGAAACCACATTTCACATTTATTTTGGCCTGGTGTAATTCATACTTGGGTATAATCATAAGCAGATTGGCTGTGTTCTGAGCGCTCCCTGCTGGCTACAAATAATCTTCTGAGGGTTTAACACAGAAAGTGTTACTCCAGCAGGCTGCCTCTAATTTTACCCCACTCTTGCTGGCTTCCACAAGCAGGCTCCATGTCCTACAGAGAACCACTAACATGAAAGTCTTATGAGTGTTGACAACACGCCAACAACAGCTGCAATAAGGTTTTCATTTACCATAACTAAGCCTCTGATTCGGAGTTTTTGCCACAAGACTAAAACACTCAGAGAAACTGTTTATAATGACCCTAATGGTGGTAAACTCAGGAAGTATTTGCACACCAGGTCAGCCAGTGGAAATTGAGCAAAGAGGCCACACATATATAATAATAACCCACATTTTAATTTATAAAGGATGAAACAAAATGAGACAATTATGTGGAAATTGAAACGATTTAAACGATTTAAAGAATAACTGTTCTGTAAATGATACCAAGCCTTAAAAATCTCAGTTTTATTCTCCTAACTTTTAAGCTGTACCCTCAGTTACTTAGGAATAGAAATCTAACAAGTGTAATTTTTTTCTTCTACGTTTTCGTTCTTTTTTTTCCAAAGTAATATTCTTTAGAAAATGGCAACATCTTGTATTGAATTTTGTAATCAATGATCCATCAAGGATGCTGGAATCTCTAGCTGTGCATCGGAATTCCAATCTGCAGATTCCAATAGTATGGTATGAGTCAGACAACAAGTAATATCCCCATCGAGCATCAATAAACCCCTGGAGCAAAGTGATGCGAATCAACACAAGGCTAAAGTCCAATTCAACATTAATACCAATACTTAAACTGTGAAATACTAATCTCTGCTCGACAAGGCGTATTATTAAGAAATTCCTTAAACTGTGGCATTTGGGATTGGTACTGTTGGCAGTTTGAGGCTGTTGAAGGTATGAAATACATGATGACTGGACATTGTGGATCAATCTGATGGATTATTGTTAATATCTGTGAGGCAGCGGGTGAGGGGGTATTATGTGAATTTAGGGTTAGGCTGAATAAAAGATGGAAGGGTTGGACAAGAGGAATACAGGGAGAGGTTATAATAAGGGTGACAGTAAGGATTAGAGCAGTCAGCATAGAACAGATGTTCAACACAGGAGTGACTGTGACATTATAATTACCCCATCAACAGACAGTCCACTAGTGACTGGTACCTCACCATGATTCATACAAACTTCTCAAAGCACACCAGACAAAGCTCTCACAAAACAGCCCATTCAATTTAGATTATGTAACACTGATAAATACAATCAATAATAACGGCATGGCTATAGCCCAGAATCACTGTCTCCATATTTATTCAGCAGAAGATGAACTAGTCTGGAGATATTATCAATACAGCAGCTTATTTTACTAGAGTCCATCATGTAAGATATGACGTCATTTTTAGTGTCACATCTAGGGTTAGTTTGGGGTTTAGTGTTAAGGTTAGGTTGAGTGATGGTTAAAGACTAGTATTAGTATTAGGGTTTTAGTTTTACCAGAACTAAAACTTTAACATCAGGGACATGCCTTATTTTCTTGAGCTTTAAAACATTTGTTTGTTTGTTTGATTGGGTTGTAACATCGTACTCACAGGTGTTTCACTCATATGACGATGTGCAAGCCCAATGGGTGAAGGAAACCATCCCTCGAAACCACTGACAACAGAGAAAGCCAGGACAGGACAGGATAAATACAGGAAGACAACAACAGGACACAATACAGACACCACAAACAGATCGGCTTCCTGTTTTGCTTTAGCTCTGAGAGCACCAGGGCAACATGAAGCTTCCTCCAACCACCAAATAACAAAGAAAGATCCTTCACTTGGTCTTTTATTCAATACTTATTTCATTCATATATGATTGTGTGTGAGCATTATGGCAAGGAAATTGTTTGTTAGTTTGGTTTTCCTGTTTGTACAAGGCTAAACATGGTACTCTGGCGTATTTCTCTGATATGACAATGATTTATCCACTCCTCACTTTAATACGATGGAGCATCAAGAAGAAAGCATGTAAAAATCACCCCCTGTATGGCCAGTCACATCATGATTGTTTAATCAGGAATGAGAAAAACAAGAGCTCAAGAGAGAAGCAATTTATTGAATATTGTCAAATGAAAATACATATAAAAATTGTATTAAAAATCCTGCATAAGTTATATGCTTTAGGTGAAGGTCTGGGCTGCAATAAAATGAATATAGATAAAATGGGCATTATGTCTGGTGTTCATTCAACCCATTCAATTTTATAGCTGAAATGAATATTGGGTACAATGAAATGTTGTACTTTGGATAATGTTAAACTTAGTCCAAATCCTCCAGGTTGCCATTTCTGTGCACTTTTAACAGTGAACTCTTCATTAAGCAATCAAACGTTTTTCTCTGGACACAGCTCTCTTTTCACACTACATCACAACACTTAGTCAACCATCAAGGTTATATAAGAGCGACATTTAGAAGTGGAGTAACACAATTATACAATTTCTGGATAACCACTTCTTGTTTTGTGATAGAACACATATGTGTTCTATCACAAAACAAGAAGTGGTTATCCAGAAATTGTATAATTGTGTTACTCCACTTCTAAATGTCGCTCTTATATAACCTTGATGGTTGACTAAGTGTTGTGATGTAGTGTGAAAAGAGAGCTGTGTCCAGAGAAAAACGTTTGATTGCTTAATGAAGAGTTCACTGTTAAAAGTGCACAGAAATGGCAACCTGGAGGATTTGGACTAAGTTTAACATTATCCAAAGTACAACATTTCATTGTACCCAATATTCATTTCAGCTATAAAATTGAATGGGTTGAATGAACACCAGACATAATGCCCATTTTATCTATATTCATTTTATTGCAGCCCAGACCTTCACCTAAAGCATATAACTTATGCAGGATTTTTAATACAATTTTTATATGTATTTTCATTTGACAATATTCAATAAATTGCTTCTCTCTTGAGCTCTTGTTTTTCTCATTCCTGATTAAACAATCATGATGTGACTGGCCATACAGGGGGTGATTTTTACATGCTTTCTTCTTGATGCTCCATCGTATTAAAGTGAGGAGTGGATAAATCATTGTCATATCAGAGAAATACGCCAGAGTACCATGTTTAGCCTTGTACAAACAGGAAAACCAAACTAACAAACAATTTCCTTGCCATAATGCTCACACACAATCATATATGAATGAAATAAGTATTGAATAAAAGACCAAGTGAAGGATCTTTCTTTGTTATTTGGTGGTTGGAGGAAGCTTCATGTTGCCCTGGTGCTCTCAGAGCTAAAGCAAAACAGGAAGCCGATCTGTTTGTGGTGTCTGTATTGTGTCCTGTTGTTGTCTTCCTGTATTTATCCTGTCCTGTCCTGGCTTTCTCTGTTGTCAGTGGTTTCGAGGGATGGTTTCCTTCACCCATTGGGCTTGCACATCGTCATATGAGTGAAACACCTGTGAGTACGATGTTACAACCCAATCAAACAAACAAACAAATGTTTTAAAGCTCAAGAAAATAAGGCATGTCCCTGATGTTAAAGTTTTAGTTCTGGTAAAACTAAAACCCTAATACTAATACTAGTCTTTAACCATCACTCAACCTAACCTTAACACTAAACCCCAAACTAACCCTAGATGTGACACTAAAAATGACGTCATATCTTACATGATGGACTCTAGTAAAATAAGCTGCTGTATTGATAATATCTCCAGACTAGTTCATCTTCTGCTGAATAAATATGGAGACAGTGATTCTGGGCTATAGCCATGCCGTTATTATTGATTGTATTTATCAGTGTTACATAATCTAAATTGAATGGGCTGTTTTGTGAGAGCTTTGTCTGGTGTGCTTTGAGAAGTTTGTATGAATCATGGTGAGGTACCAGTCACTAGTGGACTGTCTGTTGATGGGGTAATTATAATGTCACAGTCACTCCTGTGTTGAACATCTGTTCTATGCTGACTGCTCTAATCCTTACTGTCACCCTTATTATAACCTCTCCCTGTATTCCTCTTGTCCAACCCTTCCATCTTTTATTCAGCCTAACCCTAAATTCACATAATACCCCCTCACCCGCTGCCTCACAGATATTAACAATAATCCATCAGATTGATCCACAATGTCCAGTCATCATGTATTTCATACCTTCAACAGCCTCAAACTGCCAACAGTACCAATCCCAAATGCCACAGTTTAAGGAATTTCTTAATAATACGCCTTGTCGAGCAGAGATTAGTATTTCACAGTTTAAGTATTGGTATTAATGTTGAATTGGACTTTAGCCTTGTGTTGATTCGCATCACTTTGCTCCAGGGGTTTATTGATGCTCGATGGGGATATTACTTGTTGTCTGACTCATACCATACTATTGGAATCTGCAGATTGGAATTCCGATGCACAGCTAGAGATTCCAGCATCCTTGATGGATCATTGATTACAAAATTCAATACAAGATGTTGCCATTTTCTAAAGAATATTACTTTGGAAAAAAAAGAACGAAAACGTAGAAGAAAAAAATTACACTTGTTAGATTTCTATTCCTAAGTAACTGAGGGTACAGCTTAAAAGTTAGGAGAATAAAACTGAGATTTTTAAGGCTTGGTATCATTTACAGAACAGTTATTCTTTAAATCGTTTAAATCGTTTCAATTTCCACATAATTGTCTCATTTTGTTTCATCCTTTATAAATTAAAATGTGGGTTATTATTATATATGTGTGGCCTCTTTGCTCAATTTCCACTGGCTGACCTGGTGTGCAAATACTTCCTGAGTTTACCACCATTAGGGTCATTATAAACAGTTTCTCTGAGTGTTTTAGTCTTGTGGCAAAAACTCCGAATCAGAGGCTTAGTTATGGTAAATGAAAACCTTATTGCAGCTGTTGTTGGCGTGTTGTCAACACTCATAAGACTTTCATGTTAGTGGTTCTCTGTAGGACATGGAGCCTGCTTGTGGAAGCCAGCAAGAGTGGGGTAAAATTAGAGGCAGCCTGCTGGAGTAACACTTTCTGTGTTAAACCCTCAGAAGATTATTTGTAGCCAGCAGGGAGCGCTCAGAACACAGCCAATCTGCTTATGATTATACCCAAGTATGAATTACACCAGGCCAAAATAAATGTGAAATGTGGTTTCTTATTACTTAATGGTAGTTCACTTGTTGGCATTGTTTCTGTCTTAATTGGCAACATCAGTTTTTCTTCTGGTGGGTTTGGGAAGCTGGCTTACTTAGTGTGTAGTGAGGGGTTCTTAGCTACAACTGTGAAAACAACTAGCAGGAAGAGTCTGTTAATTATGTGTACATAACTCTGTGATCTTACTGGAGGCTGGTTTTCTCTGCTGACTAAACAGTCACCTTATAGGAATCACAGGAGGTCTCATTCACTCTGTGCATAACACTGAGCATACCCATGTCCAGAACAGCATCTTTATAGACGCTTTACTATTTACATTGTGTCCGTCTCACAGTTATAAACAAAGTAAAGATAGCAACAGCTTGATATGAACATGTTTTTATAAAAAAAAAGTATTTCATTAGTATTTGAAAGATATATCAGAAAAAATTTCATTAATATAGAGATCAAAGTAAGAGGCTGCTTCCTTTAATTTGCAGGAATATTCTGTAGTCTGATTTTAGACAATATATTTCTTCTAAAGCATGCTTATTGATTTTTCTGAGAAATTTGAAGACTTGTTTGTGTTGTCTACGTAAAATATTGTATACCATTTGCTATAGTTACATGCACTGCTAGATGTAAGCTTTGTTTTAACCAAGTCTGGCAAACACTTAACTGGATGCACTAGAGACATCGTTGAAGTTTTCTTTGTTGTTTATCTAAGAGTATTTTGTAGCCAGATTAGCTTAGAAGTTAAGATAACTTAGAGCGGTATGAGGTAAAGGCTGTGGTATTTGGAACACACAGTTGCTGGTTAATAAGGAGGACTACCCAAGTGGTGTATAACTATGACTGAGATGAACAGGGGTGTCAAAACAGGGTAGAGATGGACACGTTCGCTCTATCTGCCAGCCTTCACTTTGACAAACTGTCAATAAGAGTAGGAATTAAATCTTTTCTGTTCAGTCTAGTTTTTATTACTGTCACTGAAAACTATGATGAAGGGCTTAGAAAAATAGCTGAACTTTACAAGCTCTGTCTGGCATCTCCTAAATTCTCACTTGTGTTCTCGCAGACCTGTAATATCAATTGGTTTTGTTTCATATGGCATATTTATTCTGTATCCGGTGGCTTAATTCTGACCGGCCACACCATGTGTTGTCTCATCATGTTGCTGTTTGCCTCCTGTAAAAACCATCTTCAAGTGAAAAGCTACTTAGAGCCCAGCCTAGCATCACTTACAAACATAACAGAACCAGGTGGATTTATAAGCACTCTCCAGGCAGTCTGTACTGCATTGAGGTATGATCGTCTGATCAGCTGGTGACAAGCTTACTGTAGACAGGTCATAACAAATTGAAACATCTACACATCACATAAATCTTTACATGAAGTCTTTTCCAGAGTGCTAAACTGGAGGCCAGATCTTATGATCCTCCAAATATAGTCCCAAACTGTCCCATTCACATTACAAATATATAGTGGGCAATCAACTGGTAATAGACCTTCAGTTAAAGGACCTGTGCTTAATTTTCAGGTTGGAATAATATTGATGTTACATGTATGAAATTTAAATTATTTTCTTTTATTTTTCAGGTTACTGGATAGTAATTATCTTGTTATTTATCGCTATAATTGTGATTGCTGCTGTGCCTTATGGTGGAAAAGGGTAAAGTTTCTATTGTAAGTATTAATGTAGCTAAAATCGAAAACAGAAACAGTTGTAAAATTAAGAGGATATGAGAGACATTGTTAACTGTTAGTTTAAGAAGAGGGGATAACAGGGGCGTGTAAGCCATACACACAGAGGCTTGCTATTTATTGAATTGACATGAACACAGATTGGAGTAAACAGACTTGTTTCCTCAGATGAATGGACGCTGCCAAGTTTGACCACTCTGTACATTTCTGGTGTGAATTCATCTCATTAGGTAACTTAACACTAATGTAAAGCTTGAAATATCAGAAATTTCTCAAGAAAAGAACATTCTTTCTTTCAAATAGGTAATTATTCTCTTTTCGTTTAAGACTTAAAAATTCTTAATTTGACCCAGAGTGTATAATTATGGAGAGCATTTTGTCATGGTCAAAAATTAAATATTTCTCTTTAGAATCACACACATTCAAAACATTGATGTCATCACTTGCCAATGTATTTATATACCCTATTCTGCATAAAATTTCTGGGAGGTTTATGAATTGCCTTCGTGCTTTGAAACTATTCTGAGTGTGATATAAATTACATCAGAGTGTGTTCTTTTTACTTTTGTCCCTTTCATTTGTTATTTACATGAATAATAAATTAAAGTAATAACTCTCAAGAAAGATAATGAATTCATTTTAAGAAACTAAAAGTCAAAATTAATTTCTTGCCTTTCTTGGGACTTGTCTCTGTACTTTACTTCTTAAACTCCTCTGAAAGTGGTAGTCATTATAGATGAATAACATGGGCAAAAAGGGCGGAATATATGGGACAAGTTTGTCTATCAAGATTTAGAACTCCTGTCATTTTCAAACCAGCTTCTGCTATGCTAATAAACCAAGAATTGTGAACTGTTCATATGTATATATATTTTACGAGGGTACAAGACTCAGTCAGTTTAAAGAAGAAAAACTGTTCTTCCCTGAGGCCCTATGGGAACAAAATTATTTAAGATAACAAAACTATATAGTAAACAAATAATACAATGGTGATATATATAAAAAAAAAAAAATAAAATAAAACAAAATAAAATAAAATAAAATAAAATAATATAAAATACACATATGTATGTAAATATATGTGTACATTTATAAAGTATTTACAACTTACTTTAGAGATGTATAAATAAAAGGTTAACTTAAGGGTAACACATTAAGGGCTATCTGTTTTAAGGTTTCTCATTTATCTAATTTTTAAAAGCAAAAATAATTTGAATTAATACTGCCTTTATTTAACAGCTCTCTGGTAAGGGCAATTTGTTAAGGGGTTAGCAATACTTTCTTTACTTAGAAAAGTTGAACTTTCCAATAAAAGGAAAACTGTTTTGCATGGCATCAAACACCAATAAATCAATAAATTTGATATTTTTCATATTCAAGCATTCTATAAAACATTTTCTTGGCTCTTTTTGCAACCATTAAATATTGACTTCTTTGAGATTTTTTGAAAGCCTATTCAAATATTAATTCTTGTTAGTTGTGATGTACCCACATTCTGCTAATGAAACAGTTACTATGGCTAAAGGTGGGAGTTATATTTGCTCAGGGATTTGTTGAATGAGGGGTCAACTCTAAGGCCACCTCTAGAGATGGTGGTCTCCTTTGATTTGTTGCCTGTGTATATTAGTTATCTGATGAATTGTTACACTGTAAGATGGTGCGAATGATGGTTGAAAGGCTGTGCTTACTCTGTTAAACATTACTGTATGTCAGTGCTGGCCTGGGGCTGAGACTTGCTTTACACTGGTATTTGCTCACACAGCTCCCTTCTCAATGATTGATACACAGGCCTATTAGTTATAGCAGTCTGAGCTAACACAAGGAGGCTGGCTATTCATCCTACACACCTTTCACCATACCTATATACAACCACTCTGTGTTTGCCCACGGAGAAGAGCTGAGAGCACCATGAAAAGATCACCCAGCAAGTTCAATATTGGTTCGGTCTATATTGCTTTTTTCTGAATCAGAATTTATGATCCTTTTTGAGTTGTTGTAGATCTTAGTGTGAAAGGTGTTCAATGCTGCCACCCGGAGAGATGTTTACTCTCGCGGGGAATATTTTCAATTTCTCATTGCTCACTGAGCTGGGGAAGGCTAGGTAAAGTGACTAAGATTTGGTCCTCTTTACTCTGATGTTTCACTCAGGTTGAAACGACAGAGGCTAAGGGAGAGGTTGCCACAATAGTGTCACATTTGACGGGCTCTGGCAAAGGCGATACTTTTATGATGGACACAAAGCATAAAGCTCTGTATTTGACTGGCTTGAAATGGAAACTGGACATAGTAATTAAGTGAGGGCTAAAGTAAACAGTCTGTATGACTGGGGATCAGTTTGTCACTTGAGGGGTCTTGTGTGCAAACTTACTGAGAACCCAGCCCATTGTGACCATCAGAGATCCCATGATTTGTTGTTTCCTTGGCTATTGTACTGTATCCAGACTAACCTATAACCAGGCTAGGGTGTGAATACAGAGGGACGGATTAGTTATTGCCAGCCAGCCCCACTCCCCACTGCCTTACACCCTTAATCAGTCATCTTTGAACAGAGTCCACCGTTTCTAATAAACTTGCCGTTATAATCTCATTTTGGCAAAGTTATTGATTGACTGATTATTAATTATGGCCCAGTGATTTAAATTATAGCCAGTGCTTTGAGGTTAGAAAACTAGATCATTTCCATTTTCTGGACATGTGCATCTTTAACTCCAAAAGAACACGTTTATAAATAAAGGAAGCAAGAGGTTTTTGGAAATGTATGTGAATAATCTTATACGGCTCAAACTTTTTTGGCAGATTCCAACATTTCATGATGATCACAATGATGGCCCAGCTGCCAGTTTTCTGCTAACCATTTTTACCAAGATACAAGAAAGTGGATTTTTTATCTTTGAATAACAACAAGTACATTTTCTGGAATATAAATAATAATTGTTATTCATATTCAGTTTTAAACATAAAAAGTAGCAGATTTTGTATATAGAAGCCTATATGTAAATAGAGTTATTATCCATCTGAAAGTGTACAGAAAAATATATATGTCTGACATGGGTTGTTTAGTCACCATTATTAGATGTTTGGATGTGGATAACATTATATGACATTTGGAATGAAAGAATGGAATTTGGATAATGTTTTTATTAAGCGAATGATGGAACTGCAAATTGTAATTTCACTGCAAGCCCACTAGAACTTATTAATATGTACCCAAAATGTTCGAAAAAAATATGAGATTTTGTTTTCTTACAATTGCCTTTCTGAAAAAATAAACTTTGTATCAAACTAAAAAATATTTCTCTATTTATACCTTGTATTATGTTGTTGTTGTTCCCCCCCCCCGCCATTCCTGGGGTTTTAAAATCCTGATTTAAAACGGGGGGCATATAGTGATCAGGTTGTCCGTCTGTCCGTAATCATATTCTTGTCAACGCATCTCCTCCTACAGTTTTTATCCGATTCACTTGAAACTAGGTGGGCATGCTGGTAACCATGGGTGGATGTGCATCTCCTATTGGGG
>JAVFBW010115745.1:0-25160 GCA_034783835.1 Mopalia ciliata | reverse complement strand
GTCACATCTTTCCAATTGTCTGATCTATTAACTAATGCCTTCGATCTTTGGAATCCGCTAACTTCGAAAATTACTGTATTTTAACCAAGAAGCTTTTAGAAGGCAGCAAGATCGCAATGTACGTCTGATTCTAAGAATACAAATAAAAGAATACAACTCACAATAGTCCTGATTAATTTGAATTGCAAGTAAGTCTGTACATCTATTATGATACAAATATCAAATTATGAAAGTTATTTAAAAGCTTACCTTATAACAGAACATGGGATAGTCTTCATTTCTAGACTGGTGATTTTGCTTTCGTAAAACCGATATATTAAATAATAAATAACCGAGTATAACCATGCATAGTATAACAATCGGCCGTTTGCCGATCTAAAAGACACAATAATTATTTATAACAATAAAAACATTGATTAATTTAACAAATGTTTTTTTCTATTGTAATAACAAAAAATATAATCCTTTATGATAGTTTTTACTGGTGTATTCTTGGTGTATGTCCGGTTCACACACATAATGAGAGCATTCTTTTAAAAAAGTATTTTCCAAGGAAGTGATACACTGATACTAGCGATACACTGATACTTATGACATATTACCTATATGAGTTTCTGTGAAATAAATTATCTGTTGAGCACAGTCATCATGGCCGTTAAAAAGTCAATAATTACATGCGATTAAATAGTGTTTTTTTTTTTTGCAAACTGTGTATCGATTAAAACTGAGCAATGAAGTACATGTTTATAGTATTTAGCGAACAATTAAAATGTGTAAAAAAAATCGTTTCGCCTTCAGCAAATAATCATCATTATCTCCTAAACATTTTTTCTTGCTCCAATACAGGTTGTATATTATACCTGTATTTATTTTTGTGTTTTTTTAATCCTCTTAACCCTGGATAAACTTAACAGTTAGAGTAGGAGCCATAGTAAAATAGCAAGACACGAAATGCAACTGATGAGATGATGCGAAGTGATTGCGTATGGAGGGTTTTTTTTGCTTGAAAAATCGACAAATGAATAACTGGAATACAAATTACACACCGAACACACAGGATCGCAGGGTTAGTCTATGTGTGACATGGACGCCTCTGTTTATACGAGATGATTTATTGTTCGAGTTATTCAAGGCAACTGGTAATTTGTCATCTTTGCCGATTCCGGTATTTTTGTTTAGCTATGGAAATCTCGCAGACAAACCACAAGCATGGTGTTCTTACTTCTACAAACAGCGCAGTTGAGTGGAAAAAAGGTACAGGGTTTTGTCAACTAATTCATGTAACTTGTAAGAAATACCGTTGTATTTCGCCCTTTTTGTGGTATATATTTGTGTCATAAACATATTGTTGTGTACATACTAAAGCTGTATTCCGTTACATAAAGTAACAGTTCGCTTAAAGGTGCATTTTCGCGGTACGATTTTTAGTACCAAACCCGGAGCATTGCCCCTATTTGCAGAGTTTTGATTGGTCGCCTTTTTCCGACCAATGGAATAGCTGTAAATAAGGGAATTTCCTATAGTAGGTAATTTCAAATCGTACTGTGATAAGGCGGCTAAAGGAACATTGTCACGGTACGATTTTTAGGTATAAGTTTTGTCCGAACTAGTAGACCAATCAGATTTCTGCAAATAAGGGTTATCCCCTGAAATCGTAACTACAAATAATACCATTAGAGTGATCATCGAGAATTAGAACATACCTAAAAGTGTGTGCATATCAACAGCAAATAGAGTGCTTTCTCTGTTGGACACATTAGTTGCCTCTAATTTCCAAGTAAATACAGAGCGAACAAATACTAAATCGGTTATATAGTCTTTCTTAAAGTTGCCGTTTGCAAACAAAAATGCAAGTTTTTAATTTGTTGAAACTGTAAGAACGGACGTCACAGGAATTGTATACACTCAGCGACACACCATCATCTTTTCAAAAGAACACATTTATAACAAACAAAAATAATGATGCTTTTCTCGCCATATCTGTGAATCGTGTGGACTTGAACAAAGTCTAAGCCGGCTTGACACGAGCAGACTGGATTCTAAGTGATAAAACTTGGAATTGGAATTGCTCTGTCGAAGATTGGATTCTCAGACGAAAAGTAGTCACTGATTTACAACTTTTCCGTCGGGAAACCTTGTAAATGCGGAATTAGTAATTGGCTCACACAATCGCAGTGGTGATAACACTGGTTTACCCAGCAGGTGATATGCGTCTTGGAGATTGGCTGACAAATTCTGAAAAGGTCACACCACGGTAGTTATCGCCAAACCGGACAATCGTACAGCATATAGGTAGTCATATTGACCGAGGCTTCCGACTCGATTATTTGTATTTAATTTAGACCCAAAATTCTGCCTTTGTTTAGTAACAATGGTTATATACAGATAAAATTTATTGGAATCCCTGTGGTATAGTGTGATTAATCCCTTGTAAAGAGTTCCGAAATAATAAACACACGCGGGTGCCAACTTATTAAAAAACAATAAATCATCTCATAGCATAGTCAAACGGATTTTTATATCACGAGAAGGCAAGAATCACTTATGCAAGACACTTAGACCAACATTGCATATGCGTGTAACAGGAATAAAACAGTCTTGTAACACACCGCCGAACAAAACACCCGAATCATTTCTAGCTGCATTTTGTTATTATGAAATAAACCTAGCTTGATTGTCTTCTCTGTTGATCGTGCTGTCAATGTGTTGTCACTCTAACAAAGGCACCCTAGTTCACCAATTTTTAAATAGACGGACAACCTGTATGGCGGTATATTTTACAGACATGTTCTTTTGGTGCGGTACAAAGTGGGTCACATCGACCTCAAGTAGTCAAATTGGTCGAGGTGACCACCAAAGAAGCCAACCGTGGTAATATAAAACATTCGGTGAGTTAGCACAGACTTATACATAAACATATACCCTCATTCTACCGAAGAGGATTACGCCTTTAAATTCCTGATTCGAAATCAGAGCAGGAGAATAAAATGATTTAAGTTATTGACCATGGCTCATGTTCCTTAATATTTTGATTTCGAGTCTGATTTCGATTTTGATTCGTCGATTGATCATGTCTGTGCCGAGTCTGGTCTGTGCTATTTTCTTGCTCGAGCATATTGCGTTTTGTGAAGAATGGAGTTCTGCTTCCGTTTATCACACCAGAAAATTTAGGTGAATCAGTACAACTAGATTTACAATGTTTAAAAGAAAATGCGATGGTATCATATCAGATGTCGACACCATTTGTTTATCAAAAGACTGCCTTTTCTCTGTATGTAGGTAGAACGATCTACATATTTTAGTTCTTTGATTGATTTCTCCACAACTGGGGAATCACTTTTTTAGCTATCTCAAAATACAAAATAAAAACATAATAATTGCAAAGCAGGACAAGATCACCTTACACATTTTCAGGGATTCCATATCTTAAGATCTTGCTGCTAAAATCGCGTCATTGACAAATTGTAATGTATCGATTTCAAACAGAAACCGCTGTTTGACTGCTTCGCCTGCTAAATTCTCAGTTATTGTTCTTTTTCGTGGACAATTCGTTTAAGGATACTGGATATATATATTTGGTCGTATTCTGAGTAGCAATGATGATGTAAGGAAAACACAATAAACCAATGCTTTTTCGGCAACCACCTTGTCAATTCCTTGAGATCCATTCAGAAGGAAGAACAAGATTTTTTTTCAATAAAAAAAACGTTTCCCATTTGTTCTGCTGAGACATGTGCAAGTCTTTATAATAGATTATCGCCACCTCTGACAGGACAATTCCCAAATAAAATTAACGTTCTTAAAAATGATTTATTAGCATTCAACTATGGTTAATAATAAACTGAAAGCTCATCCGCTTTCTGCTGCGATATTATGATTGCTAAATGTTAGAATTCAGCATAAAATCACAGATGTACTGAGGCTTGGGTTGCATTTTAATAAACGAATGCATTGGCGCCATTTCCATCCGTTGCTATATTACAAATCTGTTTGCTATTTTATATTTTACAAGAAAAACTTATCAGTAACTGAATGTAGTACAAGTGGTATAGAGAACCATTTAGATCATATATACCCACAGTAGTTCTACATGAGCCTGTGCTGTCGAGTAGAATAATTTGGCAATTGATAAGTAAGTTGAACAGGTAACAGACATATACCTGTTGTCTTATATTCGTGCACTACTTTGTTCACTTCTGTGCAATACTTCTCTCAGACATTCTTCCCAAATAACTTTGGAAGTGACATTTCTCTTAAAGAGATAGGTGACCAGGCAAGTTTTAATGGTGTTAATTATCCAGCTTACCTTATTTACCGATCAGTCGTTCCGATTCCCAGAGCTCCCTCCCATTCTATCCTCAAATTGTTTAGCCGTTTCGTTTCTGGAGCGACAAATCAGAGACAGGGTAGTGTAATTTAACGCTAAGTTCTATCTTCAATAGGATGTTTATACGTCTGGAAGATTACTACAAGGATCCTTATTATCAGGGCGATGTCCCAAAAGGGAGTTTTAATAAGTCGAATAAGAATATAGTATAACAAATTTCCGAAGGCTTTCTAATTGCCCTTAGAAATGTTTATGTATCCTTCTGTCATATGGTTGAAAATATTTGCAGTAAGCTTGTGTTTTCAGAATGTTGAGTAAAGAAAACATTGTCTTCATTCAAACAAACCGCCCTTAGCCAGAGGGCGAATAAAATTGGGATTTAACAGTAAAATATTTCCCTAATTGGATTTGTTTATGCGCTATTACTTGTTATTATAATACAGACGCCTAACAATTCTTTTCACAACTTCCTGTCTTTCCGTTGCACACTCAACATGATTATTCTTGTTTGCAATTCAGCTCATATAGACACTTCCACAGGCTAAATATATATCATGTCAAGTCTCCAGATATATTTCCCAACTGGTCATTCCGATTTATCTTTTGTTTGTTCATGTTTTCTTAAAATGTATGTTAAAAACAGGGCTGATTCTTCAAAAGTGTAGAGAAACCCATACAAGGTTTAATAGTCAAAACGATGCATGGTCATCCGGGAGTTCTCTGTTTTACGAACTCCAACGATAGCAACCCAGTAAATTGCCACAAGTAAATGCATAGTACAGTCAGACACACACGCTAAAGGATACCAAACAAACAATATGATGGATTTTATTAAATACTTTGTACTTATTTGGTCAGCAGCTCATCAGCAATGGGATATAGCTTTCACGTTGTTTGGATACTGTTGGGCTGATAGGAAAACATATTGGCTGGCCTATGCTATGCAGTTCAATTGGGGATTATTGCTAACAGTAGCATACGACTAAATCGGTGGTTTTGACCCCAAAGAACATTTTGTTATCATGGTAATCACCGATTGCCATTCGATTTACTGTCAGTTTTAGATCAAATATATGCTGCTTTGACGTTCTTATGCATGTTCTTCACGTAACGCGTTAAGGACAGACTATACTTGATAGAAGATACGGATCATCAAATACTCCTACTTTTCTCAATAGGTAAACAAAATCGTTCTTTCAACCAAAGGTCTGCGGAAACTATGTCCGCTTGAGACATGCGATGTTTTCTTTTTCTGCGTTGGTAAATTATATTATCAGTTTGTTCATCGCACAAATTAGCGGTGCTTTGGTCTGAGGTAGATAGCCTTGTTGTGAAAGCCCTACCAAACTAGATTTATTGATAGGACAGCGGATACAGCAAGGATTGAAGTATCTTGAGAATCAATGGTCTCGGAAACAGTTTACCATAAACACAGACACTACACAGAGAACGTTTAGGTAAAGACTTCATTGCTCTTTGGAGAAAACGCATTATGTAGATTTTATAGTAATGTAAATTGTTTCCGTCAGTTTAAAACCCCTTGATAAATGTAAGAAATACAAGTATGTATATAAGACCTTACATTACACAAGTATAGTCCTATTGTGAGCTCGGAAATATTCGCATTTGTTCAACATATATACATTGTGCAGTCTGGATTCAAGTTTGGATTATACAGTTTCTACTATTTTAAATCAGAGTACAGGCGTTTTCCTAGTTTAAAGGTATAGGCAGTTTCGCTTCTTAAGTTTCAAGAACATACGGTTTCCCTTTCTTCTGTTTAGACCATATATGGTTTCCTTTGCTTTAGTTTAGAGTACAGGCGGGGTTACTTCTGCTTCTGCTTTATATTCGAGTAAAGCCTGTTTTAGAGTTCAGGCGGTTTCCCTATTTAAGTTTAGAAAACAGGTTGTTTTCCTTACTTTACTTTAGAGTACCGAACAGACGTTTTACCCTACTTTATTATAGAGTTCAGGTTGTGTCTCTTACATTGGATTACAGTAAAGGCGTTTTCTCTACTTTAGATTAGAGTTACGGTGTTTTCCCTCCCTCGATCACCACAGACACAGTGCCCACTGTGGCTGAGATAACCGGAATCCGAGTGGTGTTTTGTACAGTACATTTCACATATTGGCATAAACGTTTTCATGCGCAATGATATGCACATATAGTCTTGCTTTTGTCACTTGTTTTCCATCGTGCGACCAACAATTACCGATCAAATACACATACCATATCTTACTTGCTTTACCACTGGCACTGGGGCAATATAATAAAAGATGAACAAGTGGTTTAAATTATACATTTGTTCTTTTTTCTTTCGACACAGCCTTCTATCGATTACAATTAACTAACATTCGTACGTATTCTTAGACACAACTAAAAATAGAGAAACGAGATAGAGATGTGACTGTCAAGGAATCGCAATACTCTTGTGGGTGAACTTTTGGTCCATTTTTTGTATTGCTATGCCAAGTTTACTATAAATAGGTCACGTACTATGTAGTATAAACCAGGACCAGGAAATAGCCAATAGTCTACTGATTCCCATTCGATGTTCTGCTCACGGATTTGAATCTGTCATCGTAGATATAACCATATATAAAATTTAAAATAAGACTATTAAAATATAAATTAACCCATCAATCAATAATCCATATGTTTATTATTATTCTTGGGAGCATCATGGTGTTTTGACGTGTAGTCAAATGTTTATTGCAAATTATTTTCGTCAAATGTTATTACAGTATCGAGCAGAAAAAAGTATTACATTATCGGTTAAGTTTATTACAGCATCAATTAGATAATACTTATTACATTAAAAATCAATGGTTATTACGGTACCCGTATAGCGTTTATAACAATATCAATTGAATGTTGTAACAGTACTGGTAGTAGCAGTATTATCTGGGTTTTTTATGACAGTATCGGCTGTGATTACATAATTTGTAACCTATGTTATTTATTACAGTACATGTTGCTACAAGAAATTATGGTGTCCTGCAATCTTCTGTCTTACCACAGACTGCAAAAAATTATCGTCGAGATTGTTAATTGAAAAAAATATGATATAAATGTTAACTGATTTTGTAAAAATTGAAAAGTTTTTATACACACGGTTTTAGAGATTTCGTCTAAGATGGAAAGGCTATGATTCTATGAGGCTCTGTTGCCATTTTCTTTTCTTCAGTTGTCTGCCCTTAGAATAATATGTTCACGGTAATGCAGTTTCCCTAATAGCTACAAATGTCACATGGACATTTTTTTTCATGTATTGATATCCACGAAGGCAGACAACAAAGTGGACGGTAAATATACAGAATATGTACATCTGTACAGCTGACTTATAAGGCACCCACTGGCACTTAACTGTTTATACTATGAACTACATTTTACGTTGAGCTTTAAAATAACTTCCATGATATACGTGTATGTGAGAGTTCTACCAGAGCAAACAAATGATAGCTAATGAACAAATATTGCTGAATAGTCAATTTTCAGGTACACTGCATCTGTACATGCAGTGTACATTTATTGATGCAAATAAGCAAGACAGACGCAAATATCCTCAGCATGCACAAAACAATGAAAGCTGGCGTACCTCTCGGTGACACATGCAGTAGGTTTATGTACACAACTACACACATTGTTTATTTTTTGTCGCGTCGAAGATCTAGTATATTGCACTTCAAATTGATTGATATTCCCTTTGTGAAAAAAAGATAAATATTTGTTTAAGTCAGTATTGTTGCTGGCACGAGCACCTGCCAAGTAAACTACAGCAACTCCAATAATTAACAAGGACGATACGCTTGGTGAAAGTAGTGTTATATAGGCATGGTGGATACTTAGGGACACTTTCCCCTTTCATATGGATGTGCCATTCTGTCGTACTGTATCGTCTTCGCAAATTCTTCAATCTAAAATTTGAATTATATAAGGACTGTATATATAATATATTTTGCAAAAATGTAGAGCGAAATATGTGCTTGCCTCCACTGAAATGCAATAATCATACGCGTGTAAACACAACTCAGTGTAATGTCCCACTTCCAATGTGTGTGAGTTCAAAGAATAATTGGTGTAGAACAGAGGAATTCCTTGCACAAGGTATCTCTCAAAAGTCAACTCCACTCAGAACATAAAAGAGTCCGGTCGCCTTGTCTGACCTGGATATTCATTGTACATTATAAAGAGTACTGGCATACATACTCATGTTTGGCTACCGTTGTGTATAAAAAAATATTACCTGGTGGTACTGTGAATACATTAAATTGCAACAAAGTTAGTGTGAGCAACTATTGGAAACAACTAACTATGCCAACACGATGTGGACACATTAAATTTATACAAAGCAAGGAAAGTATACAAAGTTAGTGTTATATACTCTTAAGAAGAGTGCAATTTATTAAATTCATACAAAATTAGTGTCAAAATACTCTTGGAAACAACGTTTTATGCCAAATGATATTTATACAAATCAAGGGATAAATCTCTTGAACAATTCTACCTACATAAGGTCGATACGTTAAGTTTGTGTTAAATTCTATTGTGATTACATAATGCGGGTGCATAATATCACCACAAAGTCCAATGAGGGCGGCAATGTATTTTGCCTACATAATTTTGATACATTTTATTAATACAAAGTTAGTATAAGATACTCGCATTGCAAATTATTGTTCCTACATAACGATGGTACGTTATATTTCTAGAAAATAATGTGTTTTGATCTTTTGCATTTTTACTACTGACTTTGACTTATTGCTCATTTTTTTTCATTGTTGACTATACCTATAGTCATCAGGCTTTTTTTGCTGTTGACTGTACCCGGTGATCGTGCTGGTTTTGCTGTTGACTCTACCCTTTGGTCCTGCTGTTTTTCTGTTGACTTTATCCCCGTATTCTTTTCTGTTGCCTTACCCAGTGGTGGTGCTTTTTCGCTGTTGACTTTACCCTTTGGCCGTGCGTTTTTGCTATTGAATTCATCCCTTGGTCGCGCTTTTTTACCGTTGACTTTTCCCGTTTATCATTGTGCGCGATCCGATAACCCTTACCATAAGTTTTACAACTAAAAAAAAAAGTTTCACGTTAGGATAAGTTTCATAGATTAATTTTTAAGGTTCTTTGACCTTTAAATTAACAGATGTGAACATTTAAAATGTATTAATTCATACACATCTGTTGAATTTCAGATTCTCCTGATTGAATTCCATTTACCAATCTTCAAAACGAACAAAATGTTATTAGAACGGAAAGGCATTTTGGGACCAATTCTATTTTGTATTGATGATGTTTATTTATCCAGTACCATTCTCCACAATTTGTTTAACTAAAAATGACTGCGGAAGTGTTCTTCAGCGACTTGTTCAAGTCTTTATAATGGAGTACCAATTCCCCCTGACATGCACTGCAATTCCCACATGAAATTCCAGTTGTAGAAAATGATTTATTAGCATTCACCGGTTCCTAATGGTGGATCATTTTCAACTGACTTGAATCGTTTTAGCGTACATTTGTTCCCCTTGTGGTATGATAATATGTAAACGTTGCTATTTTACAGCATTAAAAAAAAAACAATTTCTATATTAAGTGGCCCCGTGAGGGAGTGGGTGTGCCATGGCCCTGCAGAGTACTCCCTCGGCTTCCTCGGTCGATCGTAAGAGGGGAGAAAAGAGGCTGCTTTCTGTTGCCCTGGTGTTCACAGAGCTACAGGATAACGGAAAGCAGATTTGTTTGTGATGTTCTGTATTTGTGTCCGTCGTCATATAAGTGAAATACCCTTGAGTACGACGTTAAACACCAATCAAACAAACAAACAATCTATATTAAGTGCTTTACAAATGCTAGTTAATTTGCAGACATGCTTATGAAGAGTACGTACTGGTACTGATAGTTTTGCGTAGCTATCCATGGAGACAATTGTGCGATTTATCTGGTTTCCCGACCGGTAGTTCGAATCTCAAGTATATCCCGTCAAATGTAACCTTCAAAGGCGTCAGCAGTGACGTTTCTGGAACTGACAGACAGAAAAGTGTAATTTAAGGTATTGTTAGGCCTTCACTAGTATAGATATCCACACAATTACTGTCATAAGTCTTCATATTCTCCAAGCCTCTTTACGAATCTGGGAAGCGCAATTATTTCCAAGTCTCAAACGAATCGCAGGTGTTCTCACACAAAAGAAACGATTACCACATTTATTAACACTTTCTCATAGACAATGGGGGATTGAAATAACTAAAATTCGCTGGTTACAAAACACGAAGTGTTTATAGTTTCGTTATAAGTACTTTTGTCTGAAAATTTTGTAAGAAGCACTAGTATGGATCGGATAGAATGTTTTCACATACCAGTAGCGGCAAATATTCGAGTTGTCCTCAATAACTGGCTGTTTAAAATGTATCAATTCATACACACAATCTGTTGAGTTTCAGAGTTCAGTTTATTTATCAATATTCAAAGTGAACACAATTTTTTAAGAGCCGAATGGCATTTGAGACCAACTCTAGTTTGTATTGACGATGAACTGCAAAATATAAAAATTGAGTGATTGTCAAGAAATCTCCCTGTTCATTTCATGAGCACCATTTCATGAACACAATTTATTTAAATAAAAAAGACAGCCGATGCGTTCTTCGGCGACATTCTCAAGTCTTTATGATAAATTACCAATTCACCATGACATGCACTGCAATTCCCAAATGAAATTCAAGCTGTAGTAAATGACTTATTAGCATTCACCGATTGGTAATGGTGGATCATTATTAGCTGACTTTAATCCTTTAATCATACATTATGTGCCCCTTGTGGTATGATAATATGTAAGTGATGTTATTTTACTGCATTAAAAAAACAATTTCAATAAAAAGTGCTTTAAAATTGTTAGTTAATTTGCAAACGCCGCAATATATATTTTGCTACAATCATTGTCACAGAACTTTTAACTACCTGAATACTTAAAACAAGATTAGGTACATTTAAATTACCATATTAGTGACTTCTGATTACCATCCATTTATAGTTTGTGTCCTAAATGTTGGTGTGACAGTCTTCCAAATTGACATCGCGCCCAATCTACCTTTACAGAAGTGAATGCTTATGGAGAGCAAGTATTGATAGCTTTGCGTGGCTATCTATGGGGACAATTGTCATCGGGCTTCCGACGGGTAGTTCTTATCTCAAGTATCCCGTCAAATCTTACCTTCAAACGCGTCAGCAGTGACGTTTCTGGAGCGACTAACTCAGACAGCAGAGTGTAATTAAGGTATTGTTAGGCCTTCACTAGTATACATGTCCACACAATTACTGCCGTAAGTCTTCAAATTATCCAAGTCTCTATGTTAATCCGGGAAGCGCAATGATTTCCAAGTCTCAAACGAATCACACATGTTTTCATACAAAAGAAACGATTTCCACATTTATTAACACCTTCTCATAGACAATGGGGATTGAAATAACTAAAATTCGCTTGTTACAAAACATGAAGTGTTTATAGTTTTGTTATATGCATTTTTGTCTGAAAATTTTGACATAGGCACTAGTAAGACTCGGATAGAAGGTTTTCACATATCAGTTGCGGCAAATGTTCCAGTTGTCCTTACTAACTGGTTGTTTAGATCTGTCACGCCTTGACCCATGTCTTTCAGAAGTGTAATTTAACACAACAGTCAATAGATGTCTAGACAGTCGCCATTGTTAGTCATCCCACAATCACTTCCCACACGATGAATTTACCAAACACGATTATTTTAAACAAAGAATAATAAAAGATGTGTTTTTCTAAAGGCATAGAAGACCATTTTGCTCAACCTATTATTAATTCTGACATCAGGAGAAGCAGAAGTAACAAGAATAATGAGGTGCACAAATACAACGGCGCCTGGCCTGGGGTGCTTAAAAATAACCAAGGTTTAAATTAACAACTCCCATAAAGAAAATTTATCCTTATGTGACAAACAAGTTTTCCGTGTCGACACTACTCCTTCAATGAACTATCGAAATCCTGAAAAATGGTATACCTGTTGCAAACCCTTTGCAGCTTTCTGAGGCCTCACTAGTCAGGGAACAAAATACGTATCGCAAGTATCCCCTCTATCTCATTACAACCATACGTTTTGAAGCTTGTATGCTGGGTGTAGTAGCTTGCTAATGAGCTTTCAAATATAGCCATTAAAGTTCCCTGTCCAAATGTCTTAGTTATGGCACTGGAATACCAATAGGTGGAAGTATCTTCTAATGTGTTAAATTGAAAACAGATTACCATAAATTAGACTCAAAACGTTTAGGTACACAGATTATTGCTCTGCCAGGAAATCTTATTATGTACCTTTTGTAGAAATCCAAATTGCTTTCGCATGTTTATAATCCCTAGGTAATTACAAGTACACATTACCTGATATGCAGTTTTGCAAGCACAGACACACAGTTAACCTACTAAACCGACTCGAGCAAAATGGCAACCGAACGAGCCTGTTTCTATTGTAGTGTACAATACTTGCCATTTTGTGTTGCAAGTTTTGTTTGAAGGGGAATTGCATCCCTTGTATTAGAGATAACTGTAAGCAAAGCATTGCATCTGGGCAAAGAAATCACATTTGTGCTGCCATTGACACTGGTATAATACATAATTCGATCACACTTTTGTATTTGAATTTCATGTGTGTAGAAGTACAGTAATTATTTATTTAAAGCTGTTATGTCAAATAATTAGTTTCCTGTTAATCAGGATCTCTCTGTCTCTTTTTAGAAAGACTCTTTGGCAGGTATCGAAATACCTACAGTAACATAATCTGTCTTTGGACATTTATTTTATATTGTTAATAACGTTAGCCATTCTTTGACAGCTCCTTTAGGTTGAGATAAACATGAATTGCATTAATTATTATAAGAACCACCTGCTATTACAAAGTCTCAGATTTATAACTCGATCACCAATATATTATTAGTTTGACACATTGACTTCAAGGTGGCTGGACGAAAGACCCTGTCACCTTGAGTTTTCAGCAACGTCAAGAAATAAACTATATTTTTACTGTCTATCACAGTAATAGAAAATAGTATAATAACAGCACTTGTTGACTAGGAAGATTTTTATGCGATTTGTGCATGACATACTAATGCTGGAAAATCCTTAGACTTAACAGCAAGGTTTTACACACAGTGATTTTTCAAACTCTAACTTGTGATCTTTTCAACTTTGTAGACCTTAAATTAGTGATGATGTCATAAACATTATGTAAAATAGTCATTCCGAGAAATCCACATGTCATTCTACCCTCCAGCCCATGGCACCATAAAACTGATCCCATAACACAATAACATCCCTAACGATGGAGAGGAGGCGAAATATTACATTCTTTCATCTTATGAAACTTATGAAAGCTCCATTATAATAGAAACTATTAAACAACCACTAAGTCACAATATTGTGTTACAGCCAGACAAAATATGATCCTTTCTATATTCAAAAGTAACATCGAACAAAAGTGTGTTTACATATGTTGCCAGTCCAATGTTGGAAAAAAGCGCCGAGATAAGTCAGATAAGATAATGGAAGAGCATATTAACAATATTTAAAGATACACCAAACTGTGAATCTATTAATTGTATCTATCATCTACTGAATCTTCGCTCGGTATCAGATGAATTGGAAACCGGTTAGGAGTATACGAAACCCATAGATTGTATGTTACATTTATGAAGGTGGCACTTATAATATTTATTTCCGATTTCTGTAATTGTCGGCACTACTTAATGAAGCTAAACGAAATATTTTGTAATTATTTTACATATGCTGGTTGATTGGATGAATGTTAAGCTATAAGTATGCTAAAACTCCTTCTTAAATAACTGAATATTTATCGTATGATACATATTATACTTTTTTTACTGATAGTACTATTTAAATATATTGTGTACGACTTGTGATGAAAGTGGAACCACAAACATGTAAACTGTACTATATTATTTAAAAGGATAAATGACTAGATCAATGACCAGCGAATTGTGATAAACACGGGTTTAAGTGCGCAATACCTCATTGATTATTTTTTGTTCCATGCAAACCAAACATATTTTTTCCGAAGGTTATTCTGTTTGCAAGAGTATATTTGTATTTTGTTCGTGTCCAAATCAGCATTGTTGCTGTCACGTGCATCTGTGCTGTGACCTGAATCCTACTGTACGATGTATATGTCGATATGCTCTTTCAAATGTTCTACTTTTATACGGACATAATCTCCAAGGGTAATGCAACTTAAGCCTTTTAATTCTACTTGTTTAATTTTATAAGCTGTGTTTAACCATTTGGTATGTCAGAAATATTCAAGCAATCATCTGATTCTATGAAATTGTGTATACGAATAATAACTATTAAACAAAGGCATTTTACATAAAAAAACATCTGATGAATGTTTGGAATTACAGTCATAAATGCCCAAGATAAGTTTCCCATAAAGAAGAAAAACGAGAAGACAACAACAAAGAAATGCCTTCGACGTGGTATTGGTGGATGGGAATGTAAACCTGTCGTGTTATATAGTTCGTTGTTTCCACTGGGAACGCATAGTTTCTTGTTCTACTTCCCAGCACGCATGTTTAACAACATTCGAATACCCATGGCTACTAACTCGCTACGAGTCTCACACTCGGGACTTCTAAGAAGAGTTGTTACAGTGTTAAAGAACAGAAGCATTTCTTATGCCGGTATGTTTGAGGTTCGTTCAGTCTAGTCCACTTACAATATAAGTGAGTGCCAAGTAAAACCGACAGCTTTGTCTTTTATCATAAGTGTGTTCCGTGTCTATGTTGCGTATTGGTGCATTTCGACTCGAGTATACTGTGGTTCTATTGCTGCCGGGTAAAGCAGTTACAACTACTGTTTGAAAGTAATAAACAAATATTCCTCAGTCAGCAAATGGGTAACACAAAAGACAGCATCCAATGTGTAAATCATTTGATCGATAAGGCTAATGCAATATAGTCAATAATAAATATTTACGTTCCATTTTAAGTTATAAGGATGTTTTTGTACTGGATATTGATATACAAACAGTATATTCATATATAGTCACTGTAAAGAAAGAAATCGTGTTTGCCTCCACTGGGACATATATAACCACGGTAAAAATACATAACATCTGTAAATGTGCTTGGGGACTTTTCTTGCACTTATGAACTGCTTCTCCGTTTTATAGTAGTCCTGTTATGGCCAATCGTGTTAAATATAATACATCCATACTTGGGGAAACTTTCCTTTAGCTGTTACTGTATAAGGAACAAACAATAGAATCTCAAGTGAAGGCAGGATCACCTTTCAACGAATCAATATATTTGGACCTTAAATTGCCTCCGGTGACAAATTGGGATGCATCAATTTTCAAACGAAATTCGCTGAGTGACTGCTTCCTCTGATCAATTTTCAGTTATCAATCTTCAAAGTGGACAAAATCTTATAAGGGCGGAAGGGCATTATTCGCGCCAGTCTATTTTACATTGACGATGTGAGGGAAAATATAATAACTCAATCCTTGTTCGGAAATCACCTTGTCAAGTTCTTTGGCTCTAAGAACGCCATTTATTTAAATAAAAAAGGCTTCCGATGTCTTCTCATGAGACTTGTCCCGGTCTTCATAATAAATTCTTCTCCACCCTTCTCGCCCAGCAAATCCCAAATGGAATTCGAGTTTTCGCAAGTGCTTCATTAATACCAAAGCTTATTGCAGCTCATTTCAATGCAATGAACGTCCATTTGACTTCCCAATGTCGGGCAATTAATAAATAAAATTTCTAGAACTATCAGACTTCAGCTACATCCGTATTGAAGGAATCAGTGATATCACGAGATATCTATCGTAATTGACCTCATACACTCGCAATTATGTTGATTTCACATGCGCTTTATGTTCGAGTATTGTACTAAAACAGGGTCTTATGTTGACTAATATTGTAAGTTTATATATACATTTATTACTTCTGCAAGTTCTTATCTGTTTCATACGATCCCAGTTGATACGCTGAGAGAAAAAAAAAGACCCTGTTGGTTGCATTGGGGGCATCATCTAGCGTTGATCTTGAACGAACTGCTGTCACAAGCACCTGCGGACTACAGATGTTTTCCGCCCAGTGTAAATCATGTTAGCTGTTTAGTCGATACTCATATCGACATTTTCTACTGTAGGACGATATACATCTACCTCATTTGAAATATCATTTTAACATCAATCATTTCATTTTGCTTAAGTGGCAAATTAGGAGGTAGCTGCCTTGGTGTTCTTGGTGTTGACAAGCAACACTATCCTAATTCGCTCTTGAGACAATGTCTTTGTATGTTTGCCTGCAGTGGCGCCAGGGTGGTTTCCCTCACACATTGCAGTGGCACGCCGTCATATGAGTAAAATAAAATTAAGTACGGCGTTCAACGCAATTAAAAATGTTTTCCACATATCATAGTCGATACTAAGGGTGAATGAGATTTGATGTTTCTGGTAAATTTCTGCTTAAAGAGGAGTGTTAGTTTGTCGTACTATATCTCAAAATTTATTATTTTCTGTGATTATTAGGAGAAGCTAATTTCAGTAGGCACCACAACTTTACTTTCATGGCTTGTGAGCCACTTAAAACAGAAAAAAAACTATACCCACACAAACTAAAACAAACAACAATCGATGAAGAATATACATATTCCATGGGTTCGGTAAGGGTCTCTCGAGTGTAATCCATCAGGACATCGAAGAACACCACATAAAACCGACAGTTTTGCCTAATATTATGTAAATGACCTAAATATAATTGAGAGGATTCGTAGATTTTAACTGATGTACTTTTGTTGTGTTTATGTTGGTTGTGTAGTTAGTATAAGTACCAGAGCTTTGTTTTATCGACAAAAAAGGTACGGTAACCGAGTAACCCACCCACGCATGACAGCTATTTTCTGGCATACGGAAGAAGACTTTAATAGTTGCGCACTGCCCAAGGCTAATGTACTCTCGTTTGGAGTATATAATGGACTATAACTCGATGAAGGCTTTACATAAATACACGTGGATGGAAGTCATTTGATTAAAACCAGTAGTTGGCTAACCTCTGTGCCTTATGTACAGCCCACTTGGGCATAAACCAGGACCATTTTGAATGTAGTGATATTTGCTAAAACAGCGTAATTTGTGTGGTCATCGGCCGCGACTTCAAGCTGTATAAATACACCGGGACAATGCTATGATGTCATTCAGCTGTAGATCCATCCAATTACATATTTTAAAGATACCAATATCCTCTCAATGAAACAAATAAATCCTAAAGTTGAATCATTCTTAAAGGAAAGAAATGTTCCATTTTATGTTGACATACATTACAAATTTTGAAGCACCTGTTTTTTGTTTTAACTGTGGTTAAAACAGAGCGCCCCTCGTGACTCCCTGGTAAGACAGTGATGGCGCGGGTTGATTCCAAAGTTCCCAGTCTGCGTTTACAGGTAGATGGTACTTGATCGTTACAAAATGGACAAAAGTGTTCGATTTTGAATGAAATTAAGAAAATATTGAAATCGGAAAATTAAACTCAATTTGGGCAAAACAAGAAATCAAAACAGTTGATGGCTTTCTTCAGTCCAGTGGGGACTAGGCTGTGGTTTGATATATAAGCTTTTACAAGATTTTTAAGAAGTTTACCGATAATAACTAATAAATCATACTGTATTAGGAAATATTGACCCAGTATTCTTAGTGCTTTGCCATCTGTAAGAAGCGGACACTTTACTAAGAATTTTAAAACGCAGCAAAAAGGCTATAACAGAGAAGCCGCTTTAGGGGGTAATACCGATTTCATAGCGATATTTATTCATTGCTTGTAAAGTAGCACAACATAAAACTGCCAATCAGGTTGTTTTTATGTCTTGGCAATTCGATTCCTTTATTGCTATAGTAACGAACATTAATGTAAATATGAGTTAGTAATTAGTGTAAATAATGTACAATTATTTCCATGTGTAGCTACTCTGCCTGATTTCATTCTCTAACGCTTCGAGTTTCCGCTGACATTTACGGCATGCCTCGGGGTTCGTTGCCGTCTGGTTTGATTGCTCTCATGGTCATTTTGTGTCAAAGCTCTGTGTAGTTATTTTCCGGCTAAATCATTCCCCGGGCGACTTTATTACACAAAACCACAAATAGCTTAATTTCGAGATGGTGGATTGAGTGCATAACAGAAGGGTGTTCTTCGTAAATTGAGTTTACCTAAGGTTGAATGGCTGGGGGTCATATGTCTAGGTTCTGGTTCTACTTCACGCTGCCCGTGTTCTGCGTTTATCATTGCTTCTATAATGTCCACTAGACCAAACCTTAGCTGCTGATATATGGTAATTGAGCTGTAGATACCCCGATGGACTTGGATTCAGAACAACCGAAATGGCTAAATGGCATCTCGTTTACATTGGGTAATGTTCCCGAGCCAAGCATATATATCTTCTCTTAGATCCAGGCCCATTGATGGATTTACTCAGATAATATAACTGTAACTTAGCTAGACATTATTGTCATTGGTAAGGATTTAAGGTCATCTCATCTGTGACAGTCAAGTGTTCTATTATGCCTTTACCAAAATACATAATACTACATAGGATGGGTTGATGTCCTGTTTGGGCTGTCCGATAATATGGTAATAAAAACTGACGTGATTGTATTGAGACAAAGTGCAGTTATTCTTTCTATTTATTACCCCCTGATTGTGTTGTTGCCCTATCCCTGCAATAAGGTATATAAGTATCTTATCATTGATTATCCCAAACGTTTGACCAGCTTCTAATACCTTTTGTTCAGCATATAACATATTGCTTGCTACCAGACTCCCACTCAAATACAAGTACCATGTTTAAGTATAGTAGACGACACTGTACATTCTTTAAACCTCGCCACTCTACTTCTGCACAAAAAAAAGTACAAAAAGGGCGGATATATTTAAATTTAACAAGAGATTATTAACCAATTGTGAATTTAAACAGGAACAGGAATCGCTTCATATTAATGATTTCTGACAATAAATATGTTCGGTTGGCATTGCAGTGTCAACTTTCACTATCATCGGATTTTCAGTGTTTCCGGAAGAAACCACTATGACGTAGAAAATATTTCATGAATTTTCTTTAATGCAGGTGTTTCAAATGATTGGTATTTGATCTTTGTTTGATTGGGATATAACGCCATTCCCAATGGTATGTTACTTACTTAGTCTCCAGTCCACACTCTTCCTTACTTATACACGGTGGAAAACCTTGAGGATACCTCATAAAAACCACCCGCACGACTGCCGGAGCCACATCGTTTGATTCACTAATTTACCTGATGTTATATCCCGAACCCCATGGTCAGGGTTAGGATATTTAAGGTACACAGGCATGCAATACGTGAAAACACCATTCTATACTATAGTTCTCTTAGTGATAAAGGCAATTGTGGAAATAAAATAGTCATAAAACCGACTTTGCTGAAATAGCTATTTACATAAGAATAGATTTTGTAAAGTGAGTAATTACTTTTACTTTTATGACCAGCATATCAGTATCGCCTTGGAGGGTTCTCGCAGTTTCTAGCATTACAACCAGCAATAAACACCGAGAACGTGTGTAATGGTATGCGTGCATAAAACAAATTCCATGTATCCTAAGTCACGAGGCAATTTGTTCTCAGATAGCCTCAATAGATTTGTTAAAGGCAATGTCATAAAGCAATCCACAATCGTCTATTGTAAGCTGTCTTCTTTCTCTGTCCTACTCAGACTAAAGATCGTCAACTACGCATCGTAAATTCAGACGTCGGCCTGGTAGATTCAATTCAATCTAGATAAGTCGGATTGAAATGATAAATTAAATGGCTTTCCGTCTAATGAAGACCATCGTTTTTGACTTCTGTGTTTACCGTATTGATTTCAGCTTTACTTCCGAAATTGAGCTTTGCTAGGTTAACCGGCGAATGTTTGTCAATTGTAAGTGAACTTGGAGAACTCTAGGATTATCTTGGATTTATTGACATATTGTCATGTAACCATGAGTAATGGTCTTTTAAACTGCATCCTGAGCGCCAGTTCTCGTCGGCTGGCAATTGTTCGCTATGCCATTTCCAGACGCTTTACACGCTGTGGGTCGTAAGAGAGATTGAATACTTTATCAGTTCGTGGAGAACTCCATAGGTTGGGAAGACAACGGGCAAACCCTGTAGCATATTGTGCACAAACCGCTTTTAAAATGTAAATTGGCTTCCCACGCATACCTGACAGTGTCATTTGAATTTACCTCAGGTTGAGAATTGTATTTATACGTAAATTGGGTCGAATGTAAGACGTTCTTCAGGGCGGAGATCGTTCAATGGCTTCTATTGGGTTTCATATCGCGTTTGCATTACACACAAGAATAGCATCATCATATATAAAAGTTAAATACCGTTGAGTAATTTGCCCTACCAAATAAATAAAACGTATATTGGATTTGTTCCTATATTGAACTATTCCAGCTGATTGGTGTTTAACGTCGTGCGCTGGGGACAGTACACTAATTAATAAAATGCTTCTGGTAATAACTTTTGTAAACCTCCCCCAACACTCACACACATTCACTTATAGAGTACTGTAGAGCACACGGTTAAACAATCAATTGAACAATTAATTAGAGCAGTCACTGGTAAAAACGGTATTTAAAACGCTTGCGGGAGACAGATTTACAGAGATTAGGGTAGGGCGTGGGTAATGCATACTTATTTAATTATACATCAATTAAAACTAGAACGCATATTTAGTCTTAAATTTCCTAACCGGGCATGCAGTGGTACGGTTAACGTGAATGGATAACATACAGGCACATGATCAATTTTCCTGTCATTAAGATGCTTTCCAGTATTTGGACTCAACTGTGTAGATAGAAGGAAATGATGTCAGGTAACAACTGTTGTTGACGTGACTGAACAGTTGTGTGATATTTTAAATGCCTGTCAAATAGCTCAAGAATTTGATCAGCTGAATTATGTACCAAATTCACAGCATCATATAATCGCTCCTAATCGATTTATTCTTTGCGGCGTGTTACTGATCTAATACTCGCAGTCCAACTCGTACCCACTCTGCAAGGGTTTGTACTAACTTGCAGGTAGATTATTTGTGTAAATAAACTGGAGTGTTCTCCATGTGTCGTGTCAAATTCTCAATTCATTGACAATTCTTAATGCAAGTACATTATACTCCGTCTCCTTAAGTCTTTATTTATTTATCAGAAAGGCATCAATCAATAATGTAGACCAGATATATGAATAAGCAGATATATTTGCCAAGGCTGTCTCTAAACAGTGTTACGTGGATTACTATGTTCCCTGTGTGGAATTGCCTTCGCCGGTCTATCTTTGCTCTCCATTTGGCTAATAAAATATGTATATTTTACTGCGTCGTGTAGAGAAAACCGTTTAAGTGCCGTTTATTTCTGCTGAATGCTACAGCCAAAGCTCTTCACAGTGTCTTTCCTGGCAGCTTGAGATGAATTAATGGCCTTCACTTCAACACAGCTGTTGACAATTAAGGACGTAACTATGTAGATGTTTACCAGGAAAACACAAACACCCTTTCAATCTTCCTGCAGTTTGAGTGCATTTCGTGCCAGTGAGTCGCTACAGATCGGTTTCATGGGTCAGTTCGAGCGGTAATAATTTGTGAGTTTCCGCTGCTCAGGGGCGCAAATAAACGCGGTAAAGCCAATCACAAACATGTGTCCATCACTTAGCTGACCGCGTGGCCTTACAGTAAGTAGTCGAACAGGCTTTTCCCTAATGTGCAGACACCTATTTATCATGTGGTGAAGTGTGTAGGAAGACTATTTGTTATTGTTAATATTGTATTAGCCATATTATATATTATCATTCTCTCCTGTCCAGTTCCAGCAAACAAAACACATGATTAAAGGCATGTCCGTTAATCATTTTATGTTCAATTCAGTTTGATTTATGTAAACCTTTAAATCTGAAGCCGACACATGTACGATACACCCCATATACATAACTCCCTTGTATCTGATGACCACCGAGAGATTTCAAAATGTGCCGCACACAGAAAGAAGTCCAGAAGTCGAACAGACTAAACATTGGGTAAAGGCCGCCGGCCCAAGAAGAAACCAGAAGACACTAGATGAAGTGTAAGGAAATGCAAACAATCCCCCTTATACTCATTAATTTATCCGTTAGTTTGCGATAGACAAGTTGGTTAAAGCAAGATTCATTTCTAAAGTACTACATATATTTCTGACCTATCAACATTTCTGTTTCGCCGAGAAAGTTGAACAACAATTTTGATAATATGAAATAACAATTATTAAATTTGCGAATAAAAATAATTATGCAAGGATTTTAATGGACTTGTGCTTTTAATTAGAATACATTCCTTGAACTCGATGCGCCTCGCTTGATGTTAAGTGTTTCCATAATGTACTCATTTAGCTATACAGAGTTGGGATTGGCAGTTCTAACAGGCGCCCATCTCTGTCAAATGTCAACGTTTAGCTCCCAAGCACCTGCTCGCGTGAATCTTAATTGGGGAGAAGCGCTGGTAGGAATTTGTTCAATATCTTAAAAAGTAACAACAGCTCTTCTGTCCCTCTTTTCGAACTAAACATTGCGTAGAAAGTAGTAACGGCGTTTTCCCATGCGATGTATCCGTTCACAGAATGGTTACAGAATATTTGTACACGTTCCTTGCAGGAAATCTAACACCATTCAAGTGTTTACATAAATGCCAGAATTCTTTCACGAAGCGTACAATGCTGTGGCCTGGCGTTTATTTCTTTAATCCATGCAGCTGACTCAATACCATGGGCTGAATGCTATAATTAATCACACAACCGCCCAATCAATCAATCACACAGCCCCTCTTGTCAGCCAATTTATCTCTAGGAACATGCATGTTGATAACTCAAGGGACAAAGTAAACATATTATTGTTAATAAATCACCTGAAGTGCGTAGAAAAACAGTCAATGTTAACAGTAGCATATCTGACTTGTATTTATTATATAGAGATACTGTCGTGTCTTGAAAGAAAAGCAGATCATTATATCTACAGTTTTATAAGGTTCTATGGATATGCTATTGAAATTATGCCCTCTGTACCAGGGCATAATTTTTCAAGCATAATAATATTGTTTTTACTTAGCAGCGAAGGAATATTAATTGTCTAACAGGAATAAGCGTATTCACAGTTGTGTTAGTGTGGCTATCACTGCAATGCGCCATAGTAAATATGGCTATAATGGAACTGTTTAAGGTTTAAGGTCATGGCTTTATGGAAACCTCTATGGCCATGTAACTAACCCTCACAGCAACTCCCGTGTATTTCTTCCTTTCTTCTTATTAAAGAACCGATTTTGTTGTAATGGTTTCATTAAGAACCATCCTCTTTTGCAAAGAACCATTGTGTCAAAACTGTGGAATACTCGACCGTTGCATATATACACATGAAATACACGTATCATCATCAATCAATCAATCAATGGATGGATTGATCGATCGAACTATTATTAAGGGGATTCGATAACGTTTAATTGATGTTGAGTGTATAGCAAATAACTGCTTCTTTAATCAATATGAGCACATGAACAATTATATAAAGCGTAACGTTAGTCATTTTACCACAATCACGCAGTAGCTTTATTATATTTGATAACCAATTCTATAACCGATGAAGTTATGTTTGCTGGTAATGGATTTGGTTATGTGAATAACTGAATAACGTTTCTTAACAGAGGCAAAGTTAAACTTATTTCCGCTAATTTCCAATTAATACAATCACTCTGTGTGCTTCGTGTATAACGAATGCAAACAACTGTACACACGACCAGCCATCAGTACAGCACTAATTAGTTCAAGACCAAATTCAACAACAGCTGGTATAATGATGATAACAGTTGACCCACAATCACTACTTTATGTGCAATATGTAGCAGTATTGAGTATTTATACATTTCTCAGTATTTGCTTTTTTGATTATCATTTTATTTACAGCTAAACCGGGCATAAATTGAACTGGACAGTGTGTTGCGTTGTACGAGGAAAGCTATCCAACGGGGAATATGACGCACCCAGAACACAAACAGCCCTAAGTCAGAGCGGTTCTAAATTGCACTGAAAGTTGAGAGAAATGACTCGAACATGATATATATACACATATATCTCTACAATAAATCCGAAAAAAATATGAGTATTGAGTCTATATGTGCAACTAAAGCATGCTGAGTTAGTTTATACAGTAGTAAGCTAAACCCATTTGTCACATCATATAATTGTGTAAGTGATAGCCAAAACAAACAATTGCTCACAGTCGGCAGCCGAAGTGAGCCGCACAGTATCTTCCTGCTGCGTAACTTGATACACGCCAGGGCTTGGCTTGACAGGCTATGTTGTTCTTCTACCAATGGCGTGTGTGTTTAATTTCGATATGGTCGTGAAAACAGCTGTTAAGTACGGGGCTTGTTTGAATCCAAGTATCGCAGGAATGCTATATCACCAAGCCACATGATATCACTCAGCTAGTTTGTGCGACATAATTGTAACGCCCAATTAAATTTCCAGTTCAAGACTGTAACACTGAACCATTCACGATGCTTTGAACAATGGACATGTGTGTAAGTGTAGCTATAAGCGTTTCTGAATCTAGATCATTTCGAAATATCTAAGAGTTTTAAGAGTTAAACTTGTTAAAATGCGAAAAAAAGCCTTTCCAAGCTCGATTTGTTTATTTGTTTGATTGGTGTTTAACGTCGTACTCAAGGGTATTTCACTTATATGACGACGGACAAAAATACAGAACATCAC
>JAVFBW010115734.1:0-15615 GCA_034783835.1 Mopalia ciliata | reverse complement strand
GCAAAAGCTCTGGAATGAGCACAGGATCTCTGTATCCTACAGCAGTTAGGTTTCATTGAACGGCCATCAGTCAGAAACGGGCAGGACCATTAAAGGCACCCCAAACCATAACACTACCGCCCCCAAAACGGCCCACTTCCTGTACCCAACACTGGGCGTCTCCTCCAAACTCTAACTCTCCAATCAGCGAAGTGCATGTAAAGTGAATCTGGATTCGTCACTAAAAACGACCCTACTTCAATCACGCCAGAGTCCATCTCAGATGTCATTGTGTCCAGAAAAGCCGTTGACGTCGGTGTAACTGGGTTAAAATTGGTCCATGATATGGCCGGCATGCATGGAGACGAGCAGTGCGCAGGCGTTTACGTATGGTTTGGGCAGTCACACCACCTCAACAATTCATTCCTAATGACGTTGCGGTGAGAAATCGATTACGCAATTGACGTAAGACGATTTGTCGGTCTTCTGCATGTGTCGTCACACATGGTCTACCCGAACGAGGTCGGTCAGCTGAGGTGCCAGTTTGTTGGAGACGTGTCCGAAGATCATGGATAATCCGTCGACTACATCCTATAACCCTGGCAACGTCATTGACCGATGTTCCTGTATTCAGCATGCCAATGGCACGTTCACGTTGAATGCCTAACGGTCGTGGCGTTGCAAATCAACGGAATATTTACTGTAAGAGCTTGTTTTCCCGAGATGTCACTCTACTGTGCTAACGTGGCGGCTCAATTGTACATGTCTCATAAGGTCCCTTGACTAGAAACACCAGGAAACATGCTTTATCCCTGATGTATGCTCACACGAACTGCATGCTTGTGCACGTCGGAATTGCTGACATGTGTGTCATGATGTCTTTGACAACGCATTTACCTCCAATAATAATAATACTATCTCTTGTATTAAGTTTCAAGAAAATATTTAGAAATTTATAAGTGTGAAGTTTCTTTTTTTGACTGAGAATACTTAACAACTTCTTTTAAGAAGTGATTATAGATGAATCCAAGTTGTCATATAAGCTGCTTTAAATTAGGCGGCGGTTGGAGGGAGCTTCATGTTGCCCTGGTGCTCTCAGAGCTAAAGGGGAACAGGAAGCCGATCTGTTTGTGGCGTCTGTATCAGGTCCTGTTGTTGTCGTACTGTATTTTTCGCCTCCTGTCATTGTTTGTTGCCAGTGGTGTCGAGGGTGGTTTCCTTCACCGATTGGGTTGGCACGTCGTCATATAAGTGAAATACCCTTGAGTACGACGTTAAACCCCAATCAAACAAACAAACACATCCACATGGTCACTTTAGTTCTCATGTTGTTCCAGTCCACTGTAGTATTTTTAGTTGTTTTTATTTGATTCCTGAGATTCTACACTTTTGATGCAATATTAGGCAGAATATTGCTTTTGAAAGTCATAGGTCCAGTTTCGAAAGTGGCAGAGTCTTGTAATTTGTAGATATGAGAACGATAGTGTGAAAGGAGAAAAACATATGTCACCCACAGCAACTATATTACCTTCTGGCCATTCATAATAATTTTATTTGTTTCTCATAACCCTATTTACCCAATAAATTGTAAAAAAAAAAAAAAAATAGAATTTAGGGTTTTTTTATTGCTGTTCTTCGGAAAAATGGGTGGAATACTTTTTTTTTTCAATGAATACACTGCCATTTTTTTATGTTATTAGTTAAAAAAAATAACTACCGGCCTAGTTTTTTTATAATCTTGTTACAGGAAACATTTATGCTATTGTGGATGGCCTACAGTTTGAAGGCTGTTTAAAAAAAAAAAAAATGTAAATAAATAAGGACTAGAAATGACCAGGAATATAAACCCATAAACTTTGGTTTACTTGGTGGTTCACTGAGATCTGTTGTTTTTATACTGCATAGGAAAGGTAATGGTCGTGTTGAGCTTCCTTATTGTCGCTATTAACGTCCATGGCAGTTTTGATTTATGGCTTATTAAACTGTGCAAGTCTGATTAATTAATAGTAGTAAGAAGAAACCTACAGCTGACTGTTTAGACCAAGTGTTTTAAATTAATCTTAAGTTTGATGTAAATAGCCAGGTTAACATTCTCTTCACCCCCCCCCCCCCCTGAAAAAAATAAAACCAAACCAAAAATACAACACAAAAAAATATGTACAAAGACGTCTTAAAACATCCTTTTGACACCTTGAATTGAGTAATGCCTCATTTGGACACCTTATTTTAAGAAATTTTTACATTCAGGAGATAGGAAAACTGCAAAAATAAGACACCAGTTAATACTTAAACATGGAAGTAAAATTACCATTTTGGTGACTATAATTGTCATTTTTGGCTTTACCCCCGGTGTCTTTACATATACTTAGCGATGAAGAACATAAGGTTAATATACCTTGCTGCCATATGTTAAACATGTAAAGTGAAATAGCCTTGTGTGTGGTTTTAAACACTAATAAACTACAACACTGGTATCTGTTGAATTGCCTGACTTATTGGTGATATTGTAATATCCCAGTGCACACAAGCCCAGATGATGTTCTATTCAGTAGATATACAAAACCGTGATGAAAGAGTCAACAGGCAGTCAGTTGTAGTAGTACAGCCGTACATTGTACTGTTAGTAACTCATTCATAGAAAGGGTCTGCATTTCGCAATTCACAAGGACATGGCTATATTATAAATATACATTGTGCAATACCTCTTTTGAGTCTTCCAATTACAGTAATTTGCAGTACATTCAAGAGTATGACTTGGTGTATAGAGAAAAATAAGGGAATATTACTTCAGGGAATTAATTTCTGACACATGTTGTTTCACTGTGACTTTGTTAATGTGTGTTATTCTGATGGAGTATTAAATGGTTACTATGTATGTATAATGTAGCCTGGATTCACAATGGGCTATAATTTAATCAATGCAAACTACCTTGTACTTTTACTTGTACACCCACATATTGTTACATGTGTATTAATGAACAAAGATCAATTTTAACAGTTTTCTGTCATTTGAATATATGAGAGAGGGTGCACTTTATTAGTAAGCTTATCATCTGTATCTTCTATGTGTCTTCGTACTGTATCTAACATATATCTTCTTTATCTAACATATATCTTCTGTATCTAACATGCATCTTCTGTTTCTTAATTGTATCTTCTGTTTCTAACATGTATCTGCTGTATCTAACATGTATTTTCTGTATCTTAAATGTATCTTCTGTATCTAACCTATATCTTCTGTATCTAACCTATATCTTCTCTATCTAACATATATCTTCTGTACTTAACATGTATCTTCTGTATCTTAAATGTATCTTGTATTTCTAACATGTGTCTTCTGTATCTAACATGTATCTTCTGTATCTAACATGTATCTTTTGTATCTAATTATAACATGTATCTTCTGTATATATGTATCTTATGTATCTTTCATGTATCTTCTGTATCTATCATGTATCTTCGGTATGTTTAAAACATTTTGTGGTTGCAATCTTGTGTACTCTCTGTTACCTACTGTCACTGATGGCTGTGATACTTTTTTTATTTGGGCAAACTGTTTGAGGGAGCTTCCTGTTGTTCAGGTGCTCTCTGGGCTACTTGTGAGATCAACATGAAGCTGATCTGTTTGTGATGTCATTGTGTTATATAACATCATTGTCCTGTGTTGCATTTGTTTGTTGTCGGTTTTTCCCAGAGGTGGGTTAATTATTACGCAGAATAAGTATGTGCTTAGAGCATCAAGAGAAGGGGTCCATAACAAGAGGTTCCAATATGGACGTTTTGGATTATGGCTTTACGACAAAAGAGTGACGTCCCTTTGCAAAATGACATGGCCATTTACGGCATGGCAGGGCAGCCTGCCGATACTTTAACAATGCAGGATGTTGGTTTTCAGGAACATATACCTTGTAAATTTTAGCTTTTGAAAAAAAAATTTAATGGGAAACGAAGTTCATATTGTTTTATTAACGTTAACATGTTTATTTGCAATATTCCCTATACTGCCTATTGTTGAAAATCATGCATTGGCCCTCCTTTGCCATAAACCGATAACGTTATTTCATTAGGAGACGTCATACTGTTCTCGTAATATCATAACTGGAAAACCCCATCTAATATAAACATAAATACAATAGAAAGGCATGACGACTAATATGGATGTTCAACTTCTTGATATAATTGGGTAGCGACGTTTCAATCTCGATGCTAAGATCGTTTTCAAGCAATGGTTACAATCTCAACAAATGTACTTTAAACAAAATTATGCGTTTCTAATTTACCAGCTTCTAAATGCCACTCAAATAAGATAAATACAATAATAGATGTACAACTAACTTAAAATCAAGTTTGAGAATCAAAGACTTTGCAATTGGGAACAAATACGAGATAACAGTTACAATATATATAAAATGGAAGGATACAAAAAATAAACATTAATCATTTTCAATCTTCTTTTAGTTTCATTTTGAAAAATAAAATAATATCTTATGGTTTATTTCTGTATATATGTTAAAGTACATACATGCATAAGAGGCAACCAAAATATTTTAAGTGCTTAGGGCATCTGTGGGTCCTGACTCCTGGGGCTCCTTTCTGGCACACTATGTCTTTAACAGTGGTGGTCCTGGTAATAATAACGTTTTGCATAAGCTAAGATCGCTTTGTGAAACGGGCCTCTGATGTTGCCTTTTACCCATAGACAGACAGACACCCGTCCAAATTGACTCGCTGAAGTGAACAATTGCCTCATTTGGACACCCTGTTATAAAAAAACTTTAACATGCAGGATATAGGAAAACTGTCAGAGGTGGACACCCAGTTATTTAAGAAATGAAGCAAATAACCATTTTGGACACCAAACTTTTGATTTCTGGCTAAGCCTCCGTAGGACTGTTGCACATTAATTGCCATTTGATTGAAATAACCTTAAATACAGCATTGAAATCCAATCAAACAAACAAACAAATCTTTATTTGGCAATGGAGATACATTAATGTTTTTTAAAAAGCAAAACCATTTCCATTTATTTTCTGTATCAGTGTGGCTTTTTAGTTTAGGGAGTATATTCAACATCATGTGAACTACTGTGACATGTTTATTAGTTTATGATAGTATTGGAGAGTATTGTTAACTCAGTCCAACATCTGTGTACACTGAACAGCTGTGTCAACATTAGTAAAATCATTATATAAACCATTGCTTTATTTGGGGAGAATTAATTGAACTAGACTCTTTTGTGTTTAATGGACTTCTTTCGGCAACATGTATAATACATGGGGATATAGGATATGCTGTGTCTATCTGTAGTCATATATTGCTGTTACAATTCCTACAATGTCAGGTTAAAATTTAATAATGTTTTCAATAATAATTTTGGTAATTTACTATCATTTAAACTATGACCGTTCATTCCCTACTGATATCTTATAATGGCTACTCATAAATTAGGTTTCTCAAAATATTTTCATACGGCATGTGAAGCACACCTGCCTACCTGGTGTATTCCGAAGTAGCAGACCTGCCTACCTGGTGTGTTCTGAAGTAGCAGGCCTGCCTACCTGGTGTATTCTGAAGTATCAGGCCTGCCTACCTGGTGTATTCTGAAGTAGCAGACCTGCCTACCTGGTGTGTTCTGAAGTAGCAGACCTGCCTACCTGGTGTGTTCTGAAGTAGCAGACCTGCCTACCTGGTGTATTCTGAAGTAGCAGGCCTGCCTACCTGGTGTATTCTGAAGTAGCAGACCTGTCTACCTGGTGTATTCTGAAGTAGCAGGCCTGCCTACCTGGTGTGTTCTGAAGCAGTAAACCTGCCTACCTGGTGTATTCTGAAGTAGCAGGCCTGCCTACCTGGTGTATTCTGAAGTAGCAGATCTGACTACCTGGTATATTTTGAAGTAGCAGACCTGCCTATCTAGTGTATCTGAAGTAGCAGACCTGCCTACCTGGTGTATTCTGAAGTAGCAGACCTGCCTACCTGGTGTATTCTGAAGTAGCAGACATGCCTACCTGGTATATTCTGAAGTAGCAGGCCTGCCTACCTGGTGTGTTCTGAAGTAGCTGACCTGCCTACCTGGTGTATTCGGAAGTAGCAGACCTGCCTACCTGGTGTATTCTGAAGTAGCCGACCTGCCTACCTGGTGCATTCTGATGTATTTTGTATGCATAATTTTAAATATAACTTTTTTTTAGAGCAGGCAGGTCTGTTGAAAAGCTTTTCTTATATGCCCACAAGTATTAAATATAAAAACTTATTTCATCTAACAAAAGATGTTTCCAACAATTGAAAAATTTGAAATGTTATTTTTGTCTTTAATATCAAATTTGCGATTATTATATCAAATTGCGCGATGGAAATGGTTAACAGTGAACAATGTAATGCACTTGATTGGTCTGAAACTTGATGACGTAAAGGTATGGGGGAGAAGTCATTGTACAAACCCAAACGGCTACCTCACAACTCTTAGCGGGAAAACCTAAATTGGCTTCATATCTATTAAATATAACACAATTAGCTTTATGCATTACCACAAATGACCATATATGTGTTCCCTTATAACGGAATCTTTACAATGCTGTCCAGCAATTCCATGTTATGGCAATTCTTCAAGTTTAATTTGGTTTTCAGTAATATTTTGTCAATTTGATGTGCGAGATTTGACAATGGTAATAAACAAATTTTGTAACTGTGACATTGTTTTTAGTGAGTAAGACCCAGAACAATATTACACATGTATATAAATACTGCATGTTTGAAAATGAAACATCATAATTTGTCAGTCCTAGACAATTGAAGCTCAAATTGTGTGAAGCATGAGTTTAACATCAATTGTCAAGAGCTGACAATCCTTGATATGTCTTTCTCAAACATACTGTATTTGTTTTGTCATACTGAATGTATTTGCTCCAGTGTTTGGGATGGGTTTTTTTTTATCAGTGGCATTAACCATTAGCAAGAGTGACTTACATTTCGATCATTTATGAAATGGGTCGGACTCTGTTTGCTTCACTGCAGACTTCTGGTGGGGTTTTCTTTACTAGACTACACTTTCATATAATGGATTTGGCATCTATACTGTTCTTTACCAGAGAATACCTACTTATGACGGGGCTGGCAGTTCTTTACTAGAGAACACTTTCATATGACAGGGCCGGTGTTTTTTTTACGAGAGACAATTCACATCACGGGTCGGGATTTCCTAACTAAAGACAATTCACATACTGGTTTGGCATCTTGTTCACTAGAGAACACTTATTGGAGATCACTCTCACAGGAAGGGGTCAGGGACTTCTTTACTACAGAATAGTTCCACAGGACAATGGAGTATTCTTACAAGCGAACTGTCTCACATAAAAGGGCATATATCATATCAGGGAGCAACCCAAAAAATATGTTCCATGTTACAGCATAACATTACTCAATATCGACAGAAATCATGCCACGGCATGTTTTGTTTTATTCTCCATGGAGTGTTTTCAAACAATTCAAAGAAAACAATTTGATAAAAGGTATGACAAAACATAATCATAGATTTTTGAGGTTAAAGAAATGGTGACAATTTCTGTGGTTATATTTCAGAGGATTGGGATAAAACAATTAAAATTTTATCAATTAACAATTTTTGTAATTATATTCATTTTCAGATGATGGGGTCATGGGAGTTAACAATTAACATTGACTCAGTTGTGGTAAAGAAATGATGACAATTGATTTGATTATATTTCAGAGGATGTGGAGTAAACAAGAATAATATTGACTCCATTTTGATAAAGAAATGATAACAATTTCTTTTATTATATTTCAGAGGTTTGTTAGTTAACAAGACTCATATTAGCTTTTTAAAGAAATGGTGACAATTTCTGTTATATTTCTAGATGATAGGAAGTAAACGAATTATTATTGACAAAGTTGTGTTTAAGAAATGCTGACAATTTCTGTTTTTATATTTGAGATGATGCTAAGTAAACAAAATTATTACTGACTGAGCTGTGTTAAAGAAATGATGACAATTTCTGTTGTTATATTTCAGATGATGGGAAGTAAAATTTAAATTGTTCTCAATTTTGCTAAAGAAATGAAGACAATTTTAACTTGATTTTTCAGATGATGGGGAGGAGACCAGATTAATTGGCATTGTTTTAACCAGTTAGAGTGACCGCTCACAATGTACATGTCTAGGTTTAATCCAGGTCACGCAATATCGCTTGTCCACCATCGGTCTGGACGATGTGCGGAATCTCATCTTTGCTCAACTCAATCATATTCCTAAACAATTTGCATTCTCTTCAACAAATGGGTAAGAAATTTCATTTAATACGGTAAATAACTTTAAACTATATGTGGCATAGAGTAAACCTTGTGGAGGTTATCAAAGGAGAAACCAAGTATGCAATTAATTAGATGTCCATGTGATAGCATTGATTTAACATTTATAAAAATTTGATCCTAGATGACTGATTGTCCTACCCTCTGAACTAGACACATATTGTCATATGAGGCAACAAGCACTACAGGGAAACCACTAACAAATAAACACCAAAAAAAAGCATATCAAATTTTGCATTGAACATTTCTTTGCTTATATACACACTGAAGTGTTATTTTTAAAGCATTTTTTGTATAAAATAATATTAAAATGTGATTTCTGTAAATTTCTTTTCACCCTGTAGAAACTAAATTTTTGATTAAACAAAATTGATTACATTTTTCATTTGACAGCCCTTTGGTGTCCTGAAAAACCTGTGTATTTTGAATAAAATCTCTGATTAAAATTGAGATCTATAGAATAATGAATATTTGTATTTGAAAAAGGAACATTTTTCTCGGCTAAAATTAAATTTTTACTGTCAAGGGAAGGGCCAATATTTTGCTCTGCAGAACAAATTCTTTCTGTCCCTGTCAAGGGCTTTTGATTCTATGTAAGGTTTGTATTATTACAAATCTGCTGTATGTATGTAAGCATATATATCACAGTTATATTTTATGAAGAAGTTATGAATATTTTGTTAAAACATCACTTGTCTTTATGATGTCTTCTCTTTACATTTTATGTGTGGAATTTTTATGGTATTTTTTAAACCTTTTTTTTTTTTGTCAGCTGGCCCATTACAAGAGAACAGGAGAGATATGTCAAGGCCCGGCATGTGTTATCAGCAGAGGGAACATTCTGTTTACAGAGAGTCTTTGGTGAGTTAACATATATGTTCCTTCTCACTGTTAGATTTGATTAGTGTTTAGCCCTGGGTAACATAAACACTAACTGTTATTCTGTGGTAAACCACTTCTCAACCTGGCCTGCAGCCTTGGTTTGGTAGCGAGTGCGTTTCCTAAAACTGAACCTGCTTTGATTTACCGTTCCCCGATCGTGTCCGCCTGTCGACCATCAGGTATATGAGCAAGTCACATGTTGTGGCTCTGGCAATTGCATGGGTGGTTTTTACGAGGTTTCCTCTTGGTTTTTCACCGTAATAAGGCTGTGTACAGTGTGAAGGGAACAACTCGACATATAAGTGAAATACCCTTGAGTACGACATTAAACCCCAACCAAACAAACAAACTTCTCAATCTGTCCATGTTCTTACCTTATTAGAGCCCAGTTGTTCGTATGATGATTAGTTCCGATCACAGGCCGTTGCTGTTGGGGAGAATGGTTCAAATGAGATCTCCCCATGGTTGAGCAAACTTATTTCAGATGGTCCGATATAAAGGTTCCTCATTTTGTTTCCAGAGTTTGTCTAAATTTGCATTTTGCTACTGATTTTTGGACAAATGTTGTCAATCTCATCATCAGTGACGTTTGTATTATAAAGCAATTTTGTTTTATTTTTCATCACTGTATATTTATGGAAAAAAATCAGCAAAGCAGTGGCAAATGTTAGATTATCTCACAAAACTTTAGAGGACTAATTTTAAGGTTTTGCCGGAAAAATTTACAGTACAGGCCTGTGCTGTTGCAGAGAAAGGACAGAACAAGGTCTTCCCATATTTATGAAAACTGGGAGGACAAATTTAGATGCAGTGTTCATCTAAATTTGTATTTTGATACTGAGTTTGACAAATTTTGCCTATCTAATCATTACTGTAGTTTGTATAATAAAGTAATTTTGCTTAATTTTTCATGAATACACATTTATGTATTTAAAAAATTACAAAAGCAGCGAAAAATGCAGACGTTATCGCACATAATTGAAGATGACCGATTTTGGGGTTCTGCTAAAAAAAATACAGCACAGGCCTGCCATATTAAATCCATATGTATTGTATTGTATATTTTAACACCCATGCTGTTTTATTCTAAATAAATAAAGTATGGATGTTACTTTTTACATTAAGAGAATGGGGTTGGCTAGTGGTCAAAAGGGGAAATAACTATGTATTTATATCACTGAAATAGTCACCTATACCATTGACAAACAAAAGCATGGTATGAATATTCGGTTAACTTGAATGGCTAGTAAAGAAACAGGTAGCGCTGCAGGTTATATGAGTGACAGATTTATCTCCCTTGCTATATGAGTGACAGATTGATCTCCCTTTTTAGCTACATGCAAAACCCCGTTGACACCTAGGTTAACCATAGCCATGGACCAATTAAGCCTACCTCAGACTACACTATACATATGCACCTTTTTAACACTGACATGGGTTCAATAATGTTTTATATTTCCTTATGATTGATATTCCTATTTTAGCAGAACATTTAATGACCAATTTATTTGTATTGTTTACGGATGTTGATATTATTTTATTTTATTTTATTTTTTGTTATTTGTATTTTAATATGGTTTTTACAGACTCACCGAGAGTTGGGATAAAAGCAAAGAGTGGCATGAGTTTAGGTTTTGTGTTTGTGGAATATGACTGTAGTGTTGATCAGCTCAGACAAATCGTGGAAAACCAGGTTAGTAGTGATGGGTGTTAGTGAACTTGATCTTTGACTGTTCTCAAAAATAATTCAATAGGTAGTTTTGAATAGACAGAGGGTTACTTCCCTTGAAGCTGCTGTACACTTTAGTTCATTTAGTTTGATTATTCCCAGTAACGACTTGTTGTAAGATGGCTACAACACTGGGAGTTACTGCCCTTGATCTTGCTGATTGTTAATGTCAAATGTAACAAAACTTGTAGTAAGATGGTTACAAAACTGACAGCTGCTTCCCTTATGGAGAATAATATTGAATGTCTTGACTTTATCACAATAATTTTTATCTGGATGTTTACAAACATAATGTGCTTACTACCAGTTTCATCAAAGTGACACTGAAAAATAGTGTCATGCCTAAAATACCACTAGATTAGAACATCCACTTCCACAACAGCAACTATTACTAACATAGCAAAATAGTAAAACTGTTTACATGTACAAAGAATTCTGCCACATGGTAGTGGTTAGCATGATAAGCTACTAATCATACTTATATGATTTCCGCCACATGGCAGTGGTTTTGTGGTTAGCATGATAAGCTACTAATCATACTTATATGTACCGTTAGTTGCCGTCAAGTATATAAAGGAACCACATGATGTAGCTCTGGCAAATGTGGGGGTGGTTTTGAAAAGGTTTTCTCAAAATTTGTCACCATATTTTATACAAGGAACAGTGTTAAATTATCCATTCATCGTATATAAATATGATGTTCACACTTAGTACGCTGTTGAATGCCAATCAAACAAACAGATCCCATTGGCTGGTGTTATTATTAATGCTATCATAGTTATTTTTTTCTAAGCTTTCTTATCATGGGCAGTATATTAAGAATTAAAAATGCTTGATTTTAATTTACAACAACTTAAAAATTTTGTGTCGTACAGAATAACCTCAAAATTTTATGTCATACCCTTAATTGAATTCGTAGTCAATTTAGGTTGATCCTACTGTTTGTTTTTTACAGCTGTCATTTTTTCGTGGTATGTCATCAAACTATCAGTTTCTGGACATGAACAGTTGGCCAATCAGTTCCGCTCAGGAGAAACACTTACATGTACTGGATATTTTAAACGGCTCATGTGTTCATGTGTGTACAGATGTCAGTATACGGGCTACCATAGATTTCCAGTCCAATTCTCGAGATAGCTTTAACAGTGATAGTGGTCCGGTTCCAAAACGCCTCAGAGGGTAAGGTTTCTTTATGCTAGCTGTAAACAAGGTGTCCTCTCGTTTTTCCACCATGTTATTAAAGACAAGGCTTAGTAAGAAGTGTACAGTCTTCATAAAATTGAAGTACCTTGAATCTCATTCCAACAAACATAGCTGACACACTCTGGTACAGTTTGTTATGTGTTGGGCAACTGAAATTTTAATAGCTGACACACTCTGGTCGTGTCTTGGACAACTGAAACTTTAATGAGTCACTCACAAAACTGGTCTAAAGCAGCATTTGAACCTTAAGTTTAAAAGGGAGGTCAATGGGAAATTTCCTCAAATTTAATAACAGGTGGTTGGAGTGGGCCTCCTGTTGCCCTGGTGCTTTCTCGGCTTATTTTGTATTTCACCTTGTGATTGTCTTAGCAGCCATTGTTTGTTGCCAGCGAATAGAGTGGGTTCCTTCACTCATTGGTCTGGCCTAGTTTCCTGTGAGGGAAATAACCTTAAGTGTGGTGATAAGCCCCAGTCAATCCAATCCAATCCACACATTTAATATAAAGTTGTCATGTGAGTCAAATATCCTTAATTACAATTAACACCTATCAAAAAGCAACCTTAAAACATAGAGCTTATTTTACGCCTTGTATGATTACAATGGTTGTAAACCGATAAATGAAAATTTCCAGTTTACGGGCAATTTCGTATCGCAGCAGTAAAGATGTTGAGCGTCGTCACAGCGATGACTCAGGGAGCGTGGAACAGACCGAACCCAAACAGATTCTCATTAGCTATGTGAGGGCGGAGGCTGCTCAACACGCCCTTGACCTTAAACAATACCTCTCTGACCTTGGATACAGCGTCTATTTGGTAAGCATCATCTTTTTGTTACCCAGCTCTCCTGCAAAGGGCTATATGTTCCCAACGTAATTTTGGGGTTAAAGGTTATAAAAAAATAACATATTTAAGTTCAGGTCTGTTTACCAACTGTTAATATTGTGCTCTCCCTGAATATTGCTCCGATTCAGGGGTTATAAAACCTTTGAACCAAAACTCAGCGGATTAAGTAATCAATGCATATTCCCCCACTTGCTGGACCCCTTGGGCTCAAAATGAACCAAAAATTTTTATCACTATATTGTGAAAAAAATAATAGGAAATTCTAATAACAAACAGTTATATTTGAGCCTTTAACTTAGTTTTACCTTGAGCATGTTCGAGTCATTGACAAGGTGTTGGGGATTAGCGAGATAAACACAAACCAATCAAGTATTTTTGTAAAAAGTTGTTTGCCAAGTGCTTTTTGTTGTGCTACGTTTGATGAGTGTCAATATTGTTTCCTTGGCTTTTCTCTTTGTTTAGTTATATCTATAATATTTTTGTTTGGTTAGGATGTCCATGAAATAAAGACAGGAGTAGACTGGCAGGACTCCCTAAACTTTGCTGTGACTAACTGTGAAGTGTTTGTTCCCTTGGTAACCACGAGGTATGGAGAAACACAGTGGACAAATAGAGAGGTATGAAACAAGGGAGTTTATGAAGAGACTCAGTAAAACATGTAGTATGGTATTGTACTCAAGGCTTCGAGTCTGCCTTTCCACCATCAGGTATATGAGCGAGTCACATGTGGCTGCGGCAATTGCAGGGGTGGTTTTTACGAGGTTTCCTCTCGGTTTTCCATCGTAATAAGGCTGTGTACAGTGAAAAGTGGACAATCCATTGTCATATAAGTGAAATACCATTGAGTACGATGTTAAACACCAATCAAACAAACAAACATACATATATGGGCCAAAAATTTTGTGGTGTGAGAAAAAGATTTTCCAAGTTAAGCAATTATATTACAACATATACCAATATCGTTTATGACTAATGAAAACTATAGTCTTCATTAAACACCAAAGAGATATTTGCCATAATACACAGACTCTCTGCATTACCTAAAAAAAAAAATGTAATCTGAAGTATGTAATGGAAATTTAATTTAATAAGATCTAGAAATGAGTAAATGTATTTATTTACACATATTTCCATATAATAAATCTCAGGTTCCCTACAAATGCAATGAATGACCTGAATGACTTAAAATTTGCCTCAAATTGCATATGTTTATTGTCCGCAGGTGAAATTAGCTGATGTGTTAAGTAAATTTATATTACCTGTCTCATTTCTGACTGATTGGCCACCAAGATGTCTCGCCATTCAGTTTGCTACCACACAGTACATATACTACAAGAATGAGGCCACTAATGGAGGTATGGTCACTTCTTATTTTACAGTTTATTTCTATACTAAGAAAATCAAAGGTTACTCAGCTGAGTACAAATTCACTGCGTATTCCAACCTCTTGATAACGACCTTGTGGAGCCATTTTGTCCAAATCGTCAACCTACAATTTTATGGACCACTTCATAGAATAATACAGGTCTGATTTTTAAAGTCTACAGTTTTTGAAAAGGGTATGTTAAAAGATGTTTGCAACTACATGTATCAAATTCTTACAACAGTGCTGAGCACGGTTCTGTCATTCTATGTTCTAAAATTCATACTTACCTCACACAGAAAGAATTCACAATTTATTTGTTAACTCAAAAGTGTTTGAAGCAGTAAGAGCACAAAATATTATCTTGAGTACGCTGAAAGATTTTTGTAAATCTCAGGCCAAAGTGTAAGTTTTTTCCTGTCTGGAAAAGGAATTCTTTGGTGTTATGTTTACATTTAAGTTAGGAAATTTCTGGAGACTACTGGACTTTATCATGTTGCATCTTAATACTACAAATCAATACGGGGATTTCCAGTTATGATGTTAAGACAACAGAGTGACGTCCCTTTGCGAAATAACATTAGCGATTTACCGTAAGGGATGGCCAATCCACAATTTTTAACCTGGATGGTATAGGGAATATTGTTAATTAGCCGGTAAACATTAATGAAACCATATGAATTTCATTTCCCCATGGCTTAAAACATACTTCTTTGCAAAAGTTACCTTTAAAGTTACAATTTCCTAAAAACCAACAACCTGCAATGCTAAAGCATAGGCAGCCTGCCCTCCCGTGCCATAATGTGGCTGTTGGCGTAACGTCATAACTCAAAACCTCCGTCTTATTACTGTCATTTTATCATAGCTGAATGCTGCAAGAAAGTTTTTATGGTTTTATTGTATTTGTATGCTGTTGTTGTGCAGAGTTAAGTCCTATTACGAATGGTTCGGCGTTCAGTCACACAGACACACGGCACTGGCAGGATGATGATGTTCGCCATGCTGCCCTGGAGATCGGCCATCGTATCAGCACCTACAAAGAAACAACTGTGCGAGGACTCGTACTTGTTAAACAGGTAATGTTCTGTGGACCTGTTTTGTTTGGTGTTTTTGTTTCTGGTGTTTTGTTTGAGAACTCCATATTTCAGGTCCTTAACACCTAGACTGCCGACTACGAGTTGTCTCGTTGTAGGTGGGGTCTGCCATTTTGCCAACTATGAGTATACTCGTAGGTTATCATCTAATGCAAAAAACTGAATTATTATCCCGTCTGCACTAAAATGTGCTTTAAAGT
>JAVFBW010115723.1:0-15616 GCA_034783835.1 Mopalia ciliata | reverse complement strand
CATGTGGAGATCTCTACTTATACTTTGATCCCTGCAATGGTGAAGATGGGTTTCACCATACTTTACATATCGTATTATAACATACTCACTATATACAATAAATACAACTTCTTCAAAACCAAGAGACCATGTGGCGATTAATCTACGACAAAACAATGACATGACTTTTTTGTATACCTTTTAGTAATCGACAATTAACACTATTTAATATAAACTGACGGTACATCCCTTTCTAACGATATGTGAGCCGATTAATTCATACATATGTATTGAACAAACTCATATGTTCATTCGAGATATAGATGTATATGCTGTTTTTTCTGTCACTTTACAGGTGATGACGATACACTGTTAGAAGAACCTGGTCATCCTGACCAGCCAACAAGTAGTCCAAAAAACCTGGTCAAAAACTGGCACCAGCAAACATCTGGTCACTCTTCATCGGATAGAAAGCCCGAGCAGGCTTTTCTTTGTCAAAGGAATGGTTTTATCTGGTCAAAGCATTCCTTTGACAAGGAATTTGAACAGTGACCAGATTTGGGTAAATCAGCTCTAGCCGATTCGTTCAGGAAAAAGGGTCGTCGTACCGGCCAAGAAAAGGCTGGTCGAAACGACAAGGAAAAAGGGGGTAAAAAACACTTCGACCAGGACAGAGCCGATCACGACTGAACCAGGTTAGGTCAATAATTCGTCAGCGACTGCTGGTTGTGAATGCCAAGTCCATGATATATGATGTCATTTGTCTGAGATTTTTTGTTGCTCCTTTTTAACCCTTTTTGTGTGGTTCTCTCTTCTGTTTTCGCTTGAAGAGCCATCAATCGTTCTTCTCTTAATTGTTCTTGGCGCTTTTTGGAGATGTCGAAGGAAGATTTCGCATGACAGAAGCAGTACCTATATTCGGTCAGTCGTCCATGTCGTCTAACCATTCGCCAACTCTGTTGAAACTGTACATAATGGAGCTTTCATGTGTATATATGTTGTATGCAGCCTTATGATGTTGAGCATAGTCCATTTCTGACGGAATCACACGCCTGGTAGCTGGTCCTGTAAATGATGTGCGAATTGTGTGGCGATGTCTGCTAGAAAAAATGTATACCAGAGAAGCAGTCAAATCACCATTTGGTGCCGATTGGACCTAATACTGTAGCACTGGGCCTTGTTCAGGTGGGTCACTCTCTGGAACGAGGATTGCAGAACCATCGAGAATGAAGCGCTTCAATCAAACCAGTGTATGTTTGGTTTCTGATAAGTATATAAGTATATTGCTGTTGTCCTCGATCATGTTCCAGATAGGCTTGGTTAGAAATTTGTTTAACAAGTCCGGCGCTCTGCATCCAGCAGACCGTTATTGACACTGTGCAGCAATAGATTAGGTGTGCCCCAGCAATCGGAAAGAAAGTCAGCAATGTGTGAATGGAGGTAATATAATTGCGAAGCGTTGTGGAAAATTATATTAAAGCGATTTCCGCGAAATGTTGTAAGCTGTTGTTTAATACCACGCCCAGATAAGAAAGCTGCAGTCTTGGAGTGGCATCTGGACTCGTCGGAATAAAAAGTAATTTTTTTTTCATCCTTCAGACTGGCGGCAGTATTTAAGTGGGCGGTCTCAATTTCCCCATGTTCTCCACAGTCGCCGTGTAAAATAAATAAGAATGTCCATCAAAGTAACGCTGCAGCAAGTACTTATGATATATGGATCCCCTGTAAAGGTAGCAAAGAGGTGTATTTGACATCCCTTTTTTACACATATATACCGTTTTTGTTCAGTTTATTACATTCATTCAAAAATCCCAAATATATACCATCACCCGGTAACTTAGCTATAAAACGTAGGCTGCTTTACCATAAAAAAAAGTGTTGCCTGCTTTATCTGAATATCATTTATTTGTATAATACATTTTGTAGTTGATAACGCAGCCGCAATTGTCTATTAACGTATTTTTTGTACGATATGCCCCAATCGGGGATGGAATCCAGCACTTCTGCTGTGGTGGATACATTTAAATTAGCGAGGGTTCCGGAAGCTTTGAAAATGAATAACCTTCCCACTACGTCTCGACCTCGCGTAGAAAAAACTTACAGAAAGCCGCAGCGTGATCAACGGCTCCGCTGTGCGCCACAATGTAACAACCATGACGCCACAGTGTGCCCAACGCTGTCAGAACCACCGCCCTCATACAATTCTTGCTGGTAGTGAAACCTTTGCCAAAGAGGATGAAACAGTCTGGCAACTCAACATGTCGTCCAAGGTAGGAAGAAAGCAAACGGTTTACTACGGCCCAAACGTCCACTGCAGATGGACAATTTAAAAACAGATGATCAAGCGATTTTGTCGCGGAATTGCACAAAGGCACGACAGGACAGCTTGATTTAACAGGTGTTGACATGAATGGGAACCAAAAACTGTGCATATTAGTACTCAATTTAGGCTCTTTTTCTGTGCTATGCCTTCTGTTACTGGGGTTTGGGGATCAGTGAAAAGCTCGGCGTTTTTCTCCCGTTGTTGACTAGCTGAACTCGGGGCAAAAGTTCTTTACCTTCTTTCTGTCTGGCGCCGAAGCACCTCGCGCTTCTTGAATGTATTCTAGCATATCAGAGCCTTTTGGTATGGGCCAAATGAAATACAAATGTTATTCACCATCTTTTTAAACTCATTTTTGTTAGATTTATATCGGTCAATTCGTGCTGAAAGCCATTTTCATAATCGGATGGCACAAATTTGTTTACACACAGTCTCAGTCTTTAATCTGTCAAATGATGCGTCTACTGAAAACCTTTGTTTCTGATTGTTTACAAACCTCCGCCTTAGAAAACAAAAAATCTTCCAGAAAACATAAACGGAATTCCTTATGCAATAACCAATTCAGAATTTCCACATCCAAGTACACAGACAGGCAATAATTCCTGTCTGAAATCAGATATTCATTCGTTTAAAACTGATATAGCATATGATATGTGTGGGTCACTTGCACCACGCGCGTCACTTCCGGTTTGTAATATTTTAATTACTGACTTATTTGTAATTAGTTCCCTGATCTCAGGGAGGTTATTTTACTAAAATGGTATTTAAAAACGACCAAAACCCACTGTAAAATCGCGTGCCTTCTCCTTTAAGCTATACTGCTTCCAAGAATGCCAAAGGTGACGACTCCTCAGCATGCCTTCAATATTGACACATTGGACACGATGAGCACCCTGTGTGGTTGAATCAATCAAGCCAATTGTCTCGGTAATCCAGAAAATATGAGACTATCTTTGATGAGTCAATACAGCTAGTGTTTGCTAAGGAGATTTTTAAACTAGTCAATACTTGGCTAGACAAATCTGAGTTACCCAACGCTTCCACTGCCTGTGAATTTGACAGCTCGAGTAAAACCAGGTGAAGATTGGCGTACACGAGAGCTGGATGCTGAGCTAAAATTCATTTGTTATATCGTGCTGACACCACACTATTTATTGGGTTTCAGTCGTTGCGTTTTTCAAGGAAAGTAGGTTCCGAGTAAAGACATATATGTACAATACCAAATTAGTACTGGGGGAAAGTTACTACTGCAACAGATCTGGAAAGGTAATATTTCATATATATAAGAGAGAACAAAATCGTTAGTGCCTCCACTGCTATTCCGTCTGTGTCAAAGGAGTACCATGCTGTGCCCTACATAGCTGACCGAGCTACAGAGGCTCCCTATATAAAACGATCATGGATCATTACATCTAGTAAAGAATGGGAATCTGTTTTTTTTCCCTCGAGAAATACTGCCACTACGACACAACAATAATTTATTTTGATACTTTTGGTTGTCAAGTGATTATTTATTGGCAGTGTAGAATGCGGTCACCATAATGACCCATAAGAACACGGTTAAACACAATCATTCAACTGGCAGGAACATTCATTTCCTACAATGACATATTACAGTTTATAATTGCGATAGTGTGCCTTTCAAACGATGCTAAACTTGAATGAATGAAACATTTGGTGCCTTTGAATTTTCGAGCATCCTGTGCGTCGAGCACTCGTCGAATGTTCGCGGTCCGACAGGACCCGGCTTAGTGGTTAGCGAGTATGCTTACAATCACATGTACCATTCAAGGAATCGAGTGAATCTGTCGACTATCAGGTATATGAATGAGTCAAATGATGTGGCTCCGACTAGAGCGAGGGTGATCTTTCCAAGGTTTCCTCCCAGTTTTCCACCGTTATTGGGGATTAGCGTGAAGTTGATAATCCGTCATCATACAAGTCGAATACTTTTGAGTACAACGTTAGACCACAATCGAACAAATCGAAATTCGCTTGGATACAGACAGCTAAAACATAACTTAAAATATGTATCGTCAAACATGTTGGAAAAGGCATATACATACATACTTTCTTTTGTTTGGAGTGGGTTAAATATCTCATCAAGTGTAATCAACCTATATTAAAATGGCGATGTATTGTCCACTTTTCTGCTTTGCCTAAATTTGTCGGATAAGGAGGGTTAAAGCTATATAAAAACTCCCCATGTACCGGCAAAGCCAGATCATGCCTGTCAGCATCTATGGAGGGTCAGATTTCTGACACGCTAAACACTGTGTCCGGAGCAGCTTGCAAAGATCTTATGGTAAAACAATTAGTTAAATGGGGCCATTCGACCGTGTAGTTGCAGTCAGAACAAGTAGAACAAGTACACTTGCCAAGGAGAGGCTCTCTCTGTATTAAAATCCATTCAATATAGCCAGTGATATAAGTAGGTAGACTTTTAGAGGATGATTAGAACAGTGTTAATTCGATCATTTCATTTGCGGCATTTCAGACTTTAGATGATTATGTTGTACCATAAAGAGACTGAAAAACTACTTTGCTATAAACAAATCAAAGTAGTATAAATATTTGGAACTAATCGACCAATAGAGGATTTTAATCTCAAATTTATAAGCGAACCCTATTTATGGCAATCCTTAAGAATCGGACATAATTTGGTTAGAGGATATAAGAGCGGGATATAAGAGCGACCTGCATATACATTATCTTTGTGATGTTAACATTGATGTTAACATTATTTTGTTATTTTGTGGGAGTTGTGAACATGCTACAGACAGGATGGTTCAGAGAGCAAAGGGAGAGTAGTGAACAAGTTACAGACAGGATGATTCCGAGAGCAAAGTTAAAGTACTGAACATGCTACATACAGGATGGTTCGGAGAGTAAAGGGAGAGTAGTGAACAGGCTACAGACAGGATGATTCCGAGAGCAAAGTTAAAGTACTGAACAGGCTACAGACACCATGGTTCAGAGAGTAAAGGGAGAGTAGTGAACAGGATGATTCCGAGAGCAAAGTTAAAGTACTGAACAGGCTACAGACACGATGGTTCAGACAGGAAAATGAAAGTAGTGAATAGGCTACATACACGATGGTTCGGAGAGCAAAGTGAGAGTAGCAAACAGGCTACCGACTGGAGGATTCGGAGCGCAAAGAGAGGGTAGTGAACAGGCTACAGACAGGATGGTTGGGAGAGTAAAGTGTGAACGCTTACAGGCTACCGACAGGATGGCTCTGGAGAGCGAAGTTAGAGTTGCGAACATACTACCGACTGGATGATTCGGAGAGTTAAGTGAGAGTAGTGAACAGGCTACCGACTGGATGGTTTGGAGAGTAAAGTGTGAGTAGTTAACAAGCTACATACAGGATGGTTCGGAGAGCAAAGTGAGAGTTCTGAACAGGTTACAGACAGGATGATTCGGAGAGCAAAGTGAGAGTAGTAAACAGGCTACAGACAAGATGATTCGTAGAACAAAGTCAGACTACTAAACAGGCTACAGACAGGATGGTTCGGAGAGCAAAGCGAGAACGCTAACAGGCTACCGAAAGGATGGCTAGAGAGAGCAAAGTGAGAGTTGCGAACAGACTACAGACTGGATAATTCGGAGAGTAAATTGAAATAAGTGAACAAGCTACAGACTGGATGGTTTGGAGAGTAAATGGAGAGTACTGAACAGGCTACAGGCAGGATGGTTCAAAGAGCAAAGTGAGAGTAGCGAACAGGTTACAGACTTGATGGTTCGGAGAGCAAAATGAGGGTAGTGAACAGACTACATACAGGCTGATTACCAAAGCAAAATGAATAAGCTACAGACAGGATGGTTCGGATATCAAAGTGAGAGTAGTGAACAAGCTACAGACAGGATGGTTCGGAGAGTAAAGTGAGAGTAGCGAACAGGTTAGAGACAGGATGATTCCGAGAGCAAAGTGATACTTGTAAACATGCTACAGACAGGATGGTTGGGAGAGCAAAGTAAGACTACTGAACAGGCTACCGACAGTGTGGCTGGGAGAGCAAAGTGAGAGTGGTGAACAGGCTACCGACAGCATGGTTCGGAGAGCAAAGTTAGTCTACTAAACAGGCTACAGACAGGATGGCTCAGAAAGCAAAGTAAGACTACTGAACAGGCTACAGGCAGGATGGTTGGGAGAGCAAAGTGAGAGTGGTGAACAGGCTAAAGGCAGCATGGTTCGGAGAGCAAAGTTAGTCTACTGAACAGGCTACCGACAGGATGGTTGGGAGAGCAAAGTGAGAGGGGTGAACAGGCTACAGGCAGGATGGTTCGGAGAGCAAAGTGATAGTTGTGAACATTCTACCAACAGAATGGTTTGGAGAGCAAAGTTTAATTCCAATATCAGCGCTCATTCCGGCAGTATCAATTCAGCATAAGTGTTCATTATAGGCCCACGGCTGTGCGCCTCGAGAACATTTCATTCATAAGTTTCAGAAACCATTTTAAAAAATCAAGTCACTGATTGTAAGCATTTAACCACTAATTAGCATGTTTACAAAAATATGAGTAGATCTGTCAACCCCCAAGTCTAGTACATCTTCGTAAGCGTCTATTTCCAGTCAATCTTCAACAGCGCCCACATAATCGTTTCTATTTTCGGCAACACCAATTCAAATACACACACACACACACACACACACACACACGCGCGCACAAACATATGGGACATAATATCGTATTTATATTGTAAAATAGATTTCTCTTCTTCACTTCAATGACTGCTTAGCCAACTAAAAGTTCATGTTTTAACAATCCCAAAGAATGAGTAAACATAATTGATAATTTTTCCCGAGCCAGGTAGTTTAGGCTGTTAAAATATGCAGAATATGAACTCTCACTGAAGCATCAGTATCAAATACACCAAAGCGTTTGCTATGTTGATTGTGTTGTCATGCGTGGTGTGAGATTGTTTGATTTTTACGGTTTTAATAAAATTCTTTAGAAAGTTATCTATCAGAAAAAAGGTGTACATGCTGTCAAGCAGTGTGGAAACGATTGCGGCTATTGGAAGGGGTTTCATTTCCCCAGTGTTAAATGAACCATATTCCTATTCAAGACACTACTGAACTTGAAGGTGCTCTAATCATTCAGTCAAATAAACTGACCACTAGCAAAGTTTGATTCCTCTTTTACTTACTGACATTATTTGATTAGCACCAGTAGCAAATTTAAAAGAAAATTGAAACTCGAGAATAGCATCTAAATGTCAACCGATAACACTATGTCTTTGGCTATTATTGGGTTATAACATATACCATTGGACTCTTATACTCATTCTCGAACAAGAAGTAGTTCTATAGCAATTAAAGATACACAAAGGTCAGTTCTCAACTCACCCTTTTTGATCTCCATCCCAACATTAATGTTTACTTGTTAAAAGTAGATGGTTGCATTTATATTTTTTTTTAATGAAATATGGACTCAATGGAATCGAAATAGACCTGTCAAACAACTAGAATAAACCCTTAACTGTACGGAAATTTGTTTCAGTCTCATTTGAGTAATACAAACGAGATTTGAATGGCCCTAAGGCTGGAGATGCAGTCTTATCTGTTTTCGGATTGGGTAACAACGCTAAGACGAACGGGGCATAACAATACTTCGGATTGGGTAATAACACTAAGGGAAACATGACATAAAAATAACTCAACAACTAGATGTGAAAATAAAACAAATGTAGTATCATCCATGCTACTGTGTACCAGTATTATTTCACCCACACAACCCCTCTTTTGTCGCATTTACTTCGGACTTCATTGTGATGAATATCTCACAACATTGTCCATCCATCAGACTATATTGTCTATAGTACAAAGTAATTGTTGAGGATATGAAAAAACATTTTGATTATTTTATCAAGGATGTTTAAATCTTCAAGATATGTGGTTTTAGATAAGATCCAATTAGGTTTTAGTCTAGTCGTACATTTTTCGTCATTCAGGCTCCTGTTTGATCGAAGAACATTTTGTGCTTGGTCTTTGGGTAAATCAGGTTTTAAAACAAACATTTATCAAGCTTTTGCTGTTAAAGCTAATATAGCTCTACCTTGCAACCAGAGGCAAAATCGCTAGAAGTATTGTTCGCCGGAAACATAATGTAGGCTAGTGATGTGAGTAAGTTTGTGTACTCGAAATTGCGGACTATAGGCTTTATGCTACATGCTATACCTAGTTTTACGTCATTTCTTGGCTATCACAAGGAAGCGAATATGAACAACTTTTCTCTCTGATTGAATTCAAAGAGGTATTAACTTTTTTCCTAAAAAACATAAACGTTTTAAAGGAGCTAGCTCCACAGTGGTAATATTATTCAACATCTAATGCCATAAACATCGTGAACTCTTGTCAGCCTGGCCTAGCAGTTAGCCATGCTTTAGCCCAGTAGTGCATAAGACTTTTCCTCAGCGAGACATGGCAGCATTTTCTTTCAGGCACGACGAAGCCATATCTGATTCATTCACAGATACCTACACATCAGAAGATAAGAATGATGTTGATATTGCGGAAATTGTATGCGTTGGGATGCTGCAAAAACGTATCAGTTTGAACCATTTGCAAGTGATAGCGAGACAGACGTGCCGTGCGCTAGCTACTCTGACAGTGCCGAGGATGACGAAAACAGTCGTACTAATAACACGGAGTGGTTAGTTTCTTATTTAACAATATTGTTGGGAAACATCGACTGAAATATAAATTGTATTTCATAACAGATTCGGGAGCCGTTGTAGAATTGGTCCGTCACTCTAAGAAATGATATTTTAGTGTAATAGATCAATGAATAAAACAGAACTAAAACTAAAAAATACTGTGAGTAAAAGGGTACCTAACCCTAAGTCCGATCCCCTGAATCAATAAAAAAGAATAAATTCAGAAAAAAAAGGTTATGAATTATACAAGGAGATATACATATCGTCAAACTGGGAAACAACATGGCGGCGGAGTTCGTCGTACACTGATGCTACTGTAGTAGTAAGCACTATTTACTGACTATCTGCCACACTAAATAAAGAGTGCCGTTTACTATGTTTATGTAAGGTCCAATATGGTGGGCCCTCGGCCGTGGCTTAGTGGTAACGAGTGCGCTTACTAAACTGATCCTACTTCGATGTACCGTTCACTGGATCGAGTCCGCCTGTCGAACATCAGGTATATGAGCGAGTCCCATGTTGTGGCTCCGGCAATCGCGTGGGTGGTTTTTACGAGGTTTTCTCCCGGTTTTCCACGGTAATAAGGCTGTGTAGAGTGTGAAGTGGACAATCCATCGGCATATAAGGGAAATACCTTAGAGTACGACGTTTAATCCTAATCAAACAAACAAACAAACCAATATTCTGGTCTTGGGTAAAGAGACGCGTCTCGGAAGTGATACTGTGTGGAGCAACAGTTTACTCATGTTTTGGTTTAAGGGATGGTAAGGTAGGATAGGAAGAGAGGCTTGATACGATAATTTTTTCAATGTGCCTTGAAAGATGGGCAAGATGATGTGTGATATTCTTTACTGTATAAATCAGTAAACAAAAATCTTGATTTTACTACTGATTTATGCTAAAGAAAAACATAATAATTACGGATTTGCTTTTGAAAGCACCACCGTAGCCACGCTATATAATTCAATTGGAGTATATTGTTTGCTTGATTGGAGTTTACCCCATAGTATGTCTCTAACTTGTGCCAGCCAAATAGAGGCAATTCACAACCCCCGACGAGACTAGAACGAACAAAGACAAGACAAGCAACCCAAAGACGCAATGCAATGAAACCACAGACAGATCGGATTGGTGTTGTCGCTCAGCTTTTTGAGAGTACCAGGGCATCAGGAAGCTATCTGCAGCCGCGCACAATTCAAGTTATTTAAAACAATTCACTTAGGTTGAGATTTTCTAGCATTGTGTGAGAGCACATTTACACATCAATGACTTACAGGTCACAAAAAGAAAGTTTTTCTTGAAATATATCCAGTATTTCGCAATGAGTAAATATTCGAGTAGAGCACATGTAACGCATTGTGCCCGAAAGTATATTCAAGCTAATTTCCATGGCCTAAAATCGGTTGAATTTTGAAAATTTCATAAACAGATTCAACCAGATTTTTCAATGGCAATTCTTCATTTCATCACAGAATTCGATCATGTTTTCTCGCTGTTTCGACGGCTACACGGGATATTGATGTTTACTGGCAGTCGAAACACCAAGTGAACATGTCGAATTCCGTGATGAAATTTTGTTACTTTTGTTGCACCGTTTATGTGGAAATCTGGTAAAAAGTCCCATCGTGTGACTCACTCATATATACCTGATTGTCGATTGAAGGACTCGAACCCTGGAACGGTACATTAAGGTACACTTAGTAGTCTGACACACTAAATTCTTAACCCCTGATTTCTTTTTAGATACACTGAACACAATGACAAGTATTTCGTTTCTGACAGATTTCAGAAAGAGAAAACAATAGGCGTTAGTTAATATGAATGATAGATCTTAGACATATATACACGAATCAGTTCTTTAAGTGGCATTTAGAAGTTGGATAGTTAATTACAAGTAGGAATTCCTTATGGATATACCATAAGGAATAAGTTCTTGGTTTTATTGGTCACAACGTTGGAATGAGGTAGAAACGTTGTGACCAATAAAACCAAGAAGTTGTTTATCCATAAGGAATTTCTACTTGTTATATATACAGGAGTCTATCCTTGTAAGTAAATTATATGCGGGACGAAGGGCTGACGGAGGAATTTGCCCTATTCATTGTGCTATGGCTGTTAGTGTAAAATCTTTTGACCTGGTGCTCTCAGTCCTGATGATCAACATAAAAATGATGGGTTTTTGGTGTGTATTTGTATCGAACCTTGTGATTGTCTTGCCTTAATGTGTCATGGTTTGGAGCGAGTCGCGTCAAGGGTTGTTTCCTTTACATATTGGAATTGCAACGCCATATCACTTAAATAGCATTAAGTACAGCGAAAGCCGTCAGTCGAAACAAAGGTGACAGGTTCAAATATTATAATTACATTGGTTCAAAGAGGGGGGGAATACAACAAAAGCATCTCTCCATTATCTAGAAAATGTCTTAAAGTATATATTAACATTTTTGTTGTTGAATTAGAGACATATCCTTGCTGTATATCTTGTTTTGAAGTAGAAAAGCCTATGCCATTCACGGTCAGTATTCGAAGCAGAAATTTTGTCAGAAATCAGCCAATCATAGTATAGACCAACTATACCATGACGCAATCTTGCTCCATTTAAACCTGGGTTATTTTAGCAATTTTGAAACAGTGTCTAATAAGAATTTCTTTTGTAAACTACAGCAAATTTGTTGATTGAATCAAATGTAAATTTTTCGTGGGCAATTTCCGGGAGACCATATGGGCCTGTGCTTTATAGGACAGGTAAAACACCACTGACAAGATGGGTATATGTATGCTCGACAAAGAGGTTACTTGGGCGTGGTGAATAGTCAACACTGAGCTACGATCAACTATGTCAGCTAGACAGCTACCGTACGCTTCAGAGGGGGGCGATGAGAACGGCTAAAAAGGCCACGTCTCACACTCCTGTAAAAACATTTACATTTTACAATCTCTTGATAAGGCAAAACAAACAAACAAACAAACAGGAATAGCATGGTGGGCTTTACTTCATCTTATTTTCAAGGAATGGAGACTGCAGTGTAATTTCACAGCACTGATAATGTAGGCCTATGTATAACCAATACATTACATGTACTATACTATATATATGCCTGTACTATATGATGACGGTACTTAGATCTAAACTTATAGATTATCTGTATGCTAATCATCGGCTGATCTGGGTGGCATGTATACTGCATATATATTTTTTTGTGTGTAATGCGTTTGATTTTATTTTAATTGGCTCACGTGTCAGGAGTTCACAAGATAAATTTAGGCTGAAAATGATTATTCCTTCTCTGAAAAAATACAATAGTGTACGTTGGGTTTATGAGTAGGCAACTATATCGTAGAATACTTTCGATTGCCATCTTGAGTAATCTTTCTTTGGGTTGGACGATATATGACTGAATAAGGTCACGTGGTCCATTTCTGAACTCAAAAACACAGCAGTTCACACACTAGCTTTGTTAACATAGCCAATACATACAATATTAGAGAGGTTCCGCAACAGGCAGGATATGCTGGCTGGATGGATATGTGTATGTGACATATGTCGTACTCGCGTGCTATAGACACAGAATCCTTTTCCCTGTTGCAGTGTTCGGAAGAAAATTGCCACTAAAAGCTTTACTATTACAGGAGAAACAGTGAGAAAGCAATGGGTTATGAAGACAAAACACCGGAACATTAAAATAAATAAACTAGTTTTGTTTTTTTACTTGGGTTTCTCACACGAAAGGGAAATCCCTTGCTGGTATGAAAAGCCTAAAAATTCGCTTCGGCGAACTCAGGAATGACGTCACTATCCAAGATGGCGCCTACCCGTGCATAGCCCAATAACAGTAAATCAATATTGTATGTATTAGTCTCGCTTAACCAGATTTCTCACGAGATCTTCGACCACGGCTAGATAGTCTGGTACCATGCAGAGCATGCTAAACGTCGCAAAGGGAAAATGGCCGTCATATTGATCTGGTATCGTACAGTTGGTTTTCTGATTGGCTAATTTTAAAATATATTTCAAACATTACATTTAACCTAAAACTTTTGTACTTATTTGCGACTCAATTAATTTTGAGGTTTTGGGTTACATTCGATGTTTAAAAATATATTTAAAAAATAACCTATCAGAAAAGCAACTGTCCACGACAATAAGACGGCCATTTTATTTTGCAACGGTTAGTATGCTCTGGTACCAGATTATGTAGTTGTGATCGAAGTTCTCGCGAGAAGTCTGGTTTAGCGAGACTATGTATGTATTGGCTATGTTTACAAAGCTATCAGAAAGCGTACTGGATTCGGATAAAGGGAAGTAATTCATCATGGAAAAATGTTGTGGCGAGTACTATATTTCGGCGGGTAAAATAATTAACAACGCAAGATCAACGTCTTTGAAGATTTTTTCGCATTGACAACCTGACAAACGTGTGTGATCTATCCAGATAATGCCGAACAATATCGAAATCAAGGCCCGTGTACATGACGTTGAATGGTTTAAATGTCGAGCGCAGGAAATCACTGGCGAACCGGGTATCGTTATCAAACAACGAGATACATTCTTCAGAGCTCCAAACGGGCGCCTTAAACTCCGATTTTTAGAGGTATGAGAAAACCTTCTAGATAAGTCCTAATGTACGCTGACACTACAGAACGTCGTGTATACGACTGTAGATTGTCAGCTCATCTCCGAGTATCACAGCTTACTATATGCGTTCATCACTTTTACAAGACTGAGTGGCTGTAAGTTACCTCCCCTTTACCAGAAGCCATCTGGATATAGGTTCAGAGATCTGTATTCGATAAGAGTGCACATAACTGTGTATTTCATTTTTCTCCCCGCACTTACCAGCAATGATGGGTTCAATTAGTACTGTCCAAAGGTCAATAATATTTGATATACCGGTACTGACATTTCTGGCATTTTTAATATGTCAAGACAAAGGAGTCTTGAAATCGCGGATAAAACTGTTCAAAGCGATAATGGAAAAAATATACATTTAATAAATAAACTCCTGGAACAAGAAATACATGTATTTGAAAAATAGTTTAACGAAAAAAAAAAAAATGATACAAAAATAACTATGTGCTCGCTGAATAATGTATTAAAATTCTTTTTTTTTTTGTTTTAAATTTTTTAAATGAGACTTTGTCTGGGTTTTTTTTTCTTTCAGAATACCCCATCTGAGTTGATATTTTACTTGCGGCCTAACAGTACTGGTCCTAAACACTGCGAGTATTATATCATGGAAACTACAGATCCAGATTCTTTACAGGTATATCACCGTAATATTACAGTGCATGTTTTATTCTCATGTTACCATCCACATTTTCAGACTACAAACAGATCAAATTAATAACATATCCGGCAGCCTGCAGGTGATTAGGCCTATTTATGTCAGTTTATTTTTACATGGTCATAAACTATAAATATGGTGATGTCTGAAGTTTATTTTTACACTGTGTAAACTATAAATACTGCGATGTCTGAATGTGCAAATTGCAATATACCTGATGCAACCTGATAAATATTAAAAAAGGTCAGACAATAAAATCATAAAAATGTGTTACCGGCAACAAATCTTGATCAGAGATTAATGTATTGGGAGAGATTGTCAGCTGCTGTGGCTAGTGACTATAGGGTTGGTATCCTGCTGCTACTTAAGGTTGGCTTTTAAACAAATGTTAACTGTGTTTAGAAGTATACAAATGTCATTTAGGACTAGATAAAATGTTATTCAGTGAGATATTTAGAAATACACCAAACAAACAAATAATGAATATAATTGGTGTGAAATGATATATGCGCCAAAAGCAATACTGTAATACACATAGAAAACATGTTTAAGAACTCCATAAGAAGGATTATAAGTTGTAAGTTGAACTCAACTGTATGGAATATAGGTCTCTTTCGTTTTGTAACAAATTGTGATAAAGAAGAAGAAATATTTCAACAGAAATACCCTTGAGCACGGTGTAAAACACCAATCAATCAATTAACCAGCCAGCCACTGGCTGGCATGTTCTGCTGGCGGTTTACTACCTCACTCCGAGGGTCATTTCGAGGATTTTTGAGGGGTTGTGGTCAAGATTCTTAATTCTTAATCAGTATCTTAAAACACTGTTAAAGTATTCCTGCATCTTGTCATTGTTTGCTGCTGTCTCGCAATGAAAGGAGGACTCAAAACTCGTCATTGTTTGCTGCTGTCTCGCCATTAAAGGAGGACTCAAAACTCAAAAGTTAAAATTTATTTATGAGACTGCTATGTGGTTTTTATTTACGTTTTGGTTTACCACGAACTCGGCCTTGATTATTTATGTTAAATATTGTCTCTTCCAGGTGGTGCTAGCGGCTGCTTTAGGTATACGAGGCAAGGTTAAGAAGAATCGATTGTTACTGCGGATTGGTCAAACACGTGTTCATCTAGATACTGTCGAGGGTCTGGGAACTTTCATGGAATTGGAGGTGCGAAAGTTAAAAGTGGTTATTTAAATAGTTCTGAAATTTCACTTAGATCCTCTATAGAAACTCATGATTCGTTTAAGGACTCTACCGCTAGTCAGGGGTAAATTTTCGATTTTCGATCGTCATGCAGTTTTTTGATATTCATTTTCGTTTTGAAGATATTTAGCAAATATTTTTTAAAAGGCAGATTTTTATT
>JAVFBW010115712.1:0-15618 GCA_034783835.1 Mopalia ciliata | reverse complement strand
GTTATTAACCCAGTAGGACATGAGTCCAATGTTATTAACCCAATAGGACATGAGCCCAGTGTTATTAGCCCAATAGGCCATGAGCCCAATGTCATTAACCCAGTAGGACATGAGTCCAATGTTATTAACCCAATAGGGCATGAGCCCAGTGTTATTAGCCCAATAGACATGAGCCCAGTGTCATTAGCCCAAGTCAGTAGCCCAATAGGACATGAGCCCAATGTCATTAGCCAAATAGGGCATGAGCCCAATGTTACTAGCCCAATAGGACATGAGCCCAATGTTACTAGCCAAATAGGACATGAGCCCAGAGCCCTTATTAAGCCCAGAGTGATAAATAAAAGTATTAGATAATTTCTAAACTATATCAAATAAATTCTCCTTATAAATAGCACAAATTTAACATTGTTTCACATTGTTTTTCACCATCATATAACATGGGATTAGATATATACTAATTAGGTATTATGTAAACTGTCTATTATGAGCTTTCCTGTCTAACAATAACAGTATTTTGACATTTGTCTGTGTATGCACGTTTTAAGTCCTGAAAACATAAATAGTGAGCATATCATAAAGATTGTACTTTTTCTTGTCATCTTTTCAATGGATTATTATTAGTTTGAATTCAAGCTAATCTGAATCATCCTTGGCTTATGTCCATATTTGAAATAAGGGCTCTGGGCCCATGTCATATTGAGCTTATAACATTGGGCCTATGTCCTATTGGGCTAATAACATTGGGCCTATGTCATATTGGGCTAATAACATTGGACTCATGTCCTATTGGGCTAATAACATTGGGCCTATGTCCTATTGAGCTAATAACATTGGGCTCATGTCCTATTGAGCTGAAGTACAACTGGGCTCAGGTCCACATCCCCCGATTATTCATATTCTTAACACACTAGTAACAACAACAAACGTAATTGTCACACAAAGATAACCTTTAATAGTGAAGCAATTTTTTTCTGCTGGAAATGTAATGTTACTCCAGTGATTAATGAAGACAGCATTACTACTACTCTTCAAATAAATATTTAGGTAAATCCCCTAAAATGTCCTTAATGAAGTCTTCTTTCCTTTCTCAAAGGTATGAAAGTATCAAAACAAATAAATGTATGTTTTCTGAGAAATCCTGATGCTTTTTCACTGAAAAATCGTGTCATTTTCTTCAAAAATACAATTTCTAAGTAATTAAAATCACTACCAATGTAGCAATTAAATGGACAAATTATAGTTGATTTTTTATGTTTCTACTGAACATATTCTTTAAGAAATATTTATTCTCACAATGAAAATGAAGAGAAAAAAAAAATCCCTGTCCTATTTCAATTTTTCATATTTCATTTTTTGCTTCATCACAATTATGAAATGTTTGTTTGTTTTGTTTGTTTGATTGGGGTTTAAGGTGGTACTCAAGGGATTGTCCACTTTACACTGTTCCTTGCCCTGGCAGACTTGATCCTGTAAATAGTACATTGAAGAAGGCTTTAGACAGTGCACTCGCTAACCACTAAGCCACAGCCCAAGCCTATTATGAAATGAAATGTTTTACAAACAACAAACCTCAGTGACAGGGATTCAATAAAAAAAGATGACAACTCAGAAGAAATAGAGTCTGCATTGATGATTATAGAAACAGCTTTGAGTAACTCTGCATCTGATGAGTCCACTCTGTACAGTATCTCCAATAACTTTAGTTGATTTTCATCTGATAAAGATAACAAAACACCTTTCTCTGGATCTGTTGAATACAACCAAATTCTTTGTTATAAGTGTTTGTATAAGGAATGAAACCGTTAAATATTACTTGACACAAGCAGACTAGTATTTCTATATATTTCCACCCACATAAAACTGCCTGTCTCCAGTGTAGATCAAACTCTAAAATATATATAACATTTAAGAAATAGATATATGTATTATATTTTACTTGATTGTTTGTCTAATTGATACGGTTTTAACATCGTACTCAAGGGTATTTCACTTATATGACAACAGATTGTCCACTTAGCATGGTACCTTGCTTAAATATGGTGGAAAACCGAGAGGAAACCTTGTTAAAACCACCACCACGTAAAACCTAAGCCACGGATGAGGGCCATATTTATTATATGTTCTTCACAAACAAATGAATGTAAAGTTACTGTTTGTGTACAAGCCAGTCCATTATGTGAATCAAACCACACACAACAACATTGTAATATTGGCATGATACATGCAAACTAACAGTGGAAGCCACCTCAACAAATGAAGCTCTCACCAGAAACAGTGCAACTCAACCAGAAACTTTTAAATCTAATACAATAATAAATTTTAATTTTTATAACTCACCAAGAAAAGACATTATATCTGTACGAGAAATGGAAAGCTTCTTTTGAATCTGAGCATCAGCTAATATTTGAAGTATAAATGCTGCCATCTGGTGGCGAGAAGAATAGTCACACAACAGGGAAGGTAACTCTAGTAGAAATCTGGCAAGAATTGGACTGAAATATGATTTGCAAGTAATTGAATTGTATGTAACATGAATTATATAAAATAAAAAATTGTCTGAAGACACATAGCAATATTACTCAAGATCGTTCAATGGGAACAATAGAGAAGAGAGAACACTTATTTATAATTACCTCTAGTAAATAATTTGACTCCCTCTTAAACCTGTAGTTTGTTTGTTTGCTGTGTAACTTTGTACTCAAGGGCATTTCACTTATTTGACGACGAATTGTCAACTTAACATCGCATCTAGCCTTTTAAGGTGGAAAAAACGAGAGGACACCTCATAAAAAACCCTCCTGTGATTGCCGGAGCCACAACATGTGACTCACTCATATACCTGATGGTCGACATACAGACTCAATCAGGTGAATGGTACATCGAAGCAGGTTCAGTTAAGTATGCTACCACAAAGCCACAGCCATGGGGCCCCATAAACCTGTAGTAAACTAGGGGGCTCAGAACAATGGCCGGGGATCCAGTGTAAAGTAAATCCCAATGACTACTTCTGATGATTGCCCTTAGCCAGAGACTACTGGCAATAAAAATATAAATGTAACAACACATAACACAAGCACAAGACTCCATAAATTATACAAGAAGTCAAACAGGCACAAAATTCAGTGCTAGATGACACAACAATCAGCTTCATGTTGCCTCTTAGCTCGGAGAGCAGCAGCACAACAGAATTCCAACTACCGATATTTTTACAGTTAGTGTCAGATTAGCTCCATGTTTATTGAGAGAGCATCAGGCTATCTCCAACCAACCGTTTATTTGTTTGTCTGATTGGGGCTTTACTCTTTAACTAAGAGATATTTCAATCAAATTACTTCATAACACCCCAACAGGTGTAGGAAACCACCTTTGACCGCACTGGCAACAAACAAAGACAGCACTGGCAACAAACAAAGACATCACTGGTAACAAACAAAGACATCACTGGCAACAAACAACGACGCCACTGACAACAAACAAAGACAACACTGACAACAAACAAAGACACCACTGGCAACAAACAAAGACATCACTGGTAACAAACAAAGACATCACTGGCAACAAACAAAGACATCACCGGCAACAAACAAAGACAGCACTGGCTACAAACAAAGACACCACTGGAAACAAACAAAGATAGCACTGGGAACAAACAAAGACATCACTGGCAACAAACAAAGACACCACTGGCAACAAACAAAGACACCACTGGCAACAAACAAAGACAGCACTGGGAACAAACAAAGACATCACTGGAAACAAACAAAGACATCACTGGCAACAAACAAAGACACCATTGGCAACAAACAAAGACACCAATGGCAACAAACAAAGACAAACCAGAATGATCACAGTACGTAATACAAATATGTCAAGAAAAGATCAGCCTCATGCAGCAGTTTAGTGCAAAGATCCCCATGACAGCAGGAAGTCCCTAAAGTGCCTAAACCTACCCTCTGCCCAACCAACTGTCAAACAAATTAAGAAATAAAATAAACTACTACTTACTTATTAACAGCAACCAGCTGGTAGTTTGAATTCAGAGTTAATTCAGACAGGAATTCCAATAAAGACCTCTTCTCAAATGACATAGGGTGGGCATTCATGTAAATACTATAGCAACACTCAATTATCTCCCTTTGTGGCCCTGAAAATATATCAGCATTTGTTATTGAGCTTCTAACATAATCAGATAAAGATTAATAAATAAAAATAAAAGTTAAGGATTTTAACCACTTCAAAATGACTTTTGTTCCAACTTTCCTTGGAAAAACACCTTATCAGAAGAAAATAAAATGCAAAATATTATGTTACATTGTATGTATTGATACACCCAATGAAAAGTCTTATGATACATTTAAACAGGCTGTCCTTGAATAATCTTCTTTGACACTCACAACAGCTTTGAGGTTGCCCCTAGGCTAAGACAACAATGGGGCAAAAATAAGCTCCCTTACAACCACTCACTTTTGTTGTCTTTCTACAACCCTCAACGCCACTGGCAGCAAACAAAGACAAGACAGGGCGAATACAGCTCAATCAAAAGACATAATACAAAAACATCACAAACAGATAGACTTCCTGTTGCCCCTTAGCTCTGAAAGCACCAGGGCAACAGGAAGTTCCCTCCCAACCTTTTGCCTCTTTTGATGTGATTTTGGTGTAACAATGTTTTAACACTTAAAATTGCATGCATGTAGTAAATGATGGCAAAAGTAGTGGCAAGTCAAAGTACAAAGTGGATTATACTTTGCTTTGTTAGTTTGTATGACGACGGATTGTCCACTCCACACAGTACACAGCCTTAATACGGTGGAAAACCGGTGGGAAACCTTGTAAAAACCACCCCCGCTCTTGCCGGAGCCACAACATGCGACTCGCTAATATACCTCGAACCTGTGAACGGTAAATCAAAGCAGGTTCAGTTTACGAAGCGTACTTGCTACCACTGAGCCACGGACCCGGGCCCGATCATACTTGGATATCAGGATTCCCACAGACAGATGAACTAGCACAAATGCGCTCTCTGGGTTAGAAATATGTGTACAGAGCTTAATATAGGGTTTATGCTTGCCAAATAGGGAATATACATCTAATGTGTGATATGAAAAGCTTCAACAGACCCTTGTTAAGAACACATATTGTGAAAAACATGAATGTACCATCATGACCGCCTTTGATCAAATATTGCCGGATGACCCTTATCATACACAGCAAATTGTCCTGGGACAATCGCTCTCCTCTAAGTGCAGAAAGAAGAAAGCTGCTGATTGGCTCACTGCTCCCTTCAGTAGGCTTGATCCTATTGGTCAGATCAGGCTCTAGATATGTCATGATGTCACAAACTGCCAAGTTCAAAGACAAAACTGTCTCCTGATAACATACAAAAATATATATTAATTGTTTAAACAAAATTTTTTTTTTTGCTTTAGTAAAAGTGCAAAAGAACAATATTCAGGTTTGAACCCATGACCTCTTGATGAGCATTTCAGACATAAAACCACTGAGCAAACAGTACATTCCCTCCAACTCTGAGTATTAAACTGGCTGGAGGTACACTTAACAGTTTTTAAAAAATCTTCATACATCAATGACTTCACTAAACATGAATCAAAGTCAAGTCACACACAAATTATCAATATCAATGTGAAAAGAAGGAACCCCCCTGGCCCATAATGGACTGTTCTGGAAACTACACAGTGACAGTGATCCTGGTAAAGGGTAAATGTTGTTCATCCATCGTCAATTTTATCTTAAAAGTATGCCATGTGAACTGTCTAGCACAATGATTTATTTTAAGAAACCAATATTCTTTTGGGATTTACCATGTCCTTTGACACAGAGGTATTTTTTTTGTCCTTCCTAGTAACCACCTCATGTACAGCGTAAGGGAAATTTCCGATAAGTTGTTCCTTGAAATCTTTACAGAAGTCATTAGGGAATCTCACAGGCTGAAAATAAAATTTTAAATGTAAATGATCTTTATCTAGCAAACAGCGCTAATAGTTGACAGTACATTTAAGGCCTTCTACTCTGGAATATTCTAACAAAGTCCCTTACGAATGGTTTGTTTGTTTGATTGGGATTAACGTCGTACTCAAGAGTATTTCACTTATATGATGAAGGTTTGTTACTTCACACTGTTTCTTGCCTTATTACGGTGGAAAAACCGAGAGGAAACCTCATAAAAACAACCCCTGAGATTGTTGGAGCCACATCGTGTGACTCACTCCTATACCTGAGGGTCGACAGCGGATTCGATCCTGTGAAGCATACATCGAAGTAGACTCAGAAAGCGAACTCGCTAACCACTAAGCCACGGCTGCAAGCCCACTTAAGAATGGTAGATGTTCGCTAAAAGGGACTTCATGGAGATAAGCAGAGATGTCTATACCTTCTGAAAACCAGTGTGTTTGGGTCTTGAAAGATGTATTTCTTGGCTGAGGGCAGGTGCGTTATAAATTAAGCAAAGATGTAAATTATATTTAAAAAGATCAATAAGTAACTTATCCTTTTACAAATTGACGTGTAGACAAATAATGGATATTCATAAATAATCTATCTTCAAATCCGAACAATTTTTTACCAATTCACCAAAAGTTTAACTGTAATGTCAAGTCTTCAGCAAGGGAAAGTCTGAAGCAAAACTCAGGTTAAGTGCTGAGATCTGTGGCTATTAATCAGCTGTGCTCTCTATCAGGAGGTTTCCAGTGTCCCCTGACTGATAAACAATCACTGCCACCCTACCTAATTCATCTTTGATTGAATGTCATGATTAAGTGTTGATATTCAAATAAGATAGGATCCTTGTACATGAATTCTTTAAGTGGCATTTATAAGTTGGATAGTTAATAACAAGTAAGAATTCCTTATGGATAACAACTTCTTGGTTTTATTGGTCACATAACAACTTCTTGGTTTTATTGGTCACTAACAACTTCTTGGTTTTATTGGTGACCAATAAAATCAAAAAGTTGTTATCCATAAGGAATTCTTACTTGTTATTATTATCCTTATACATGGACCAGAAATAAAATTTCTGTTGACCACTTGTTTACAAACCTCATCAGTCTTTATCTGCAAATATTTCCATAGCAACTGAATCACTTTAACAACATTCACCATGACAACAAGAGACTCCGGGGAAACAAGGCCATCTACAAAGATAATTTAAAACATCTCTTAAACATTGCTACACTAAGTTTAGTAAGGAAAACAAAGTATTTTTTTATGATAAGCAATTAAAATAAAATTGTTGATGTGAAAATTTCTCATTCACAAATCGATCGATTGCTTGGTTTGTATTTAACTCTGTGTTTAAGGGTATTTCACTTAAATGATGGTGGTGAACTTCTAAAGAGTGAATACATGTACAACTATGATTCGATTGTTTGTTTGTTTGATTGGTGTTTAACATCCTACTCAAGGGTATTTCACTTAAACGAAGACGGATTATCCACACCACACTGTACATAGCCTTATTACGGTGGAAAACTGGGAGGAAACCTCGTAAAAACCACCCCCACGATTGCCGGAGCCACAACATGTGACTTGCTCATATACCTGAGGGTCGACAGGCGGACTCGATCCTATGAACGGTAAATCAAAGCAGGTTCAGCTTAGGAAGCGCACTCGCTACCACTGAGCCATGGCCGCGGGCCCAACTATGATTCGAAGGGTTATATACAAATTATCTGCTGGAAAATTAATGTTCTTCCATGGTGGACAGCATAAATATGTTTTAATTATACTGTCCTAACCCAGGAGGACCCGACTGCACAAATATGTTCAGCACTTAAGAGCCATACTTATGTAAACAGACAATTTTAATAGGAGTCTGTTTGATTGGGCATTTATGTCGCAATTAAGGCTATTTCACCCATTGCAAGCTAGTCTAACAAGTGTTTGTTTGTTTGTTTGATTGGGGTTTAACGTCGTACTCAAGGGTATTTCACTTATATGATGACGTTCCAGCCCAATGGGTGAAAGAAACCACCCTCAACACCACTGGCAACAAACAGAAACAGGACATGACATGACAAATACAGGACGACAACAACAGGACGCAATACAGACACCACAAACAGATCGGCTTCCTGTACCCCTTTAGCTCTGAGAGCACCAGGGCAGCATGAAGCTCCCTCTAACCAACCGCGTCTAACAAGTGAAGGAAATAAGTCTTAAGATGTATAACAATAACATGACAATGCACATAGAGCAAGTAATAAAGACAAAAGGTGCAAATTTTAAAATGCTAGAATTATAAAACTTTATTTGTGAACATATTGTTGGGTTGTGATATTACAGCAGGTAAATGATTAAGGGTGTTATGATCTGCCAAGTAATATACTGTATATTCCGTGTGTTACTGTTAAGTTATTGTATAAGGATGTTTGAAAGTATGTCACAAGCAATGCACACCCCTGAAAAATCATTCGACCAGTGACCTACGGTCGTGTGAAACCCCACGTCTGGTGAGAAATTAAAAAAAAAAAAAAATTTATCGCATAAAAGTTTAACCTATACTGTTTAAGATTTATTTTCACTGTATGTGTTTGCAGTATGTAGAATCTGGTGAGATATTTTTAACCTGAAAATTAGTGCTTGCGAGAAATTTTATGGTGGCAATGCATTTTAGGTTCTGTTAAGTTCTGGTGCATGTATTTGATAATCCAAAAGATGGAACCTGACCTGTGAAATGTATGCTGATATTGCGTTAGTAGGTTGCTACAGGTCTAATAAATGAGAGATTTATTGACTACATGGATTTAATGTCGAACAGTCAAAACACTAAGAAACAGCTATCAATTGCAAAAGCCTATTAAAAAAAACATGTCCATAGTATTTTACTAAGATTTTGTAAAAGACTCAGCTATTCTATTAGGCCATTGAACATTTCAACATCTATGAAATCTATTTTACCAATAATGGGAGGATAAATAAAATAAGGATGATAAATAAAATTATAGAAACAGCCAAGCTGTTTTAACCTGTTGGTCAGGGTCACCTTATGTAAGCCAAAGTTCAATACATCAAACAAAACTCAATACCTCAAACAAAACTCAATATCAAATTTAATAAAAACTCAATTAGCTGTTATTTTCATTGGGATAACCATATTCCCAATGAAAAAGTATCTATGAAAACCTCTGACACAAAAAATAGATTTCATGTCTATACCAATAGCACAGGAATGTCAATGAAATCAGCATTTTTTAAACTTTCCTGGAGAACTGTTATTTAAAAACAATCCATAGTATTTGAACTGAAAGCTATTTTTATAATAAATGTATTTGGCTGTAAACTCTTTTGTACTACACTATGGACCATAATGGCCTACAATTCTAGGATTCATAGATACCAATACAAGAAATTAGAAGGGCTAATTTTTAGGTAAATACCATCAGTATTCAGAATTGTACAGTGGAGCCATTTCACAAACAGTTTTAGCTTATGCTGAATGTAAATGGCAATTCTGTGTATTCAGTACTGGCAGTTATAGTTCTTAAATATATAGTTAAGTTAGCTCAGATTGCTTTAAGCAACGTGCCCTGGGATAGTGTAAATGCCATTAAACAGATAATTTTTACAAACATATAGAATTTTCTTTGACATTTATTATTCTCTCCTCAGAGATATCCTTACCAGGTAAAGAGTTATGTCCCTTGTTGTCTGATGTTGCAGCCTCTACCCAGCATTCCAATAACAGTGGCAAAAGATTGTTCACAAAACTCTTTAATTCCATTTTCCCAGTTGATGATATAGTATCAGCCCTTTAAAAAGAAAACAATTTTGTCCCTATTATTGTCTTCTCTACTTTTTGGATGTTATAGTCTTGACATTATTTAAATGGTTGATCATTAACTTGATCAGTGGTTTATCATGAACAATTTTAAGACAATTTTAAAAATTTCACCTCAATAAATTAGTTTAAATCAGGAATCTCCCACCAGTCCAATTCAGTTCAATATTTTGCCAAAAAAAGACAAACAGTGCTAACAATGTTTCACGTATGTAACCAAGACAGTTATCCAAATGTTAGCAATAGTTAAGTCCAAATCTATTTGGAAAAACAAAAACGTTGTTAAAAATAAACATATAAATTCTGTAACTCACCTATTTGAGTTTAGCAAGTAACTATAGGAAGTATGTAATCTTTGACAAGCTGGAGCAAATGGCTGCTCTCCCTTTCCTTCAATGTCTACATAGTGGACAGACTTATGTCCCTTTAGCACTGGTATGTGTACATCTTCTGAAATACTCATGGCAGATAAAAACTTCTGCAGTCTTTCTAAAACCCCTACTCTCCATTTTAAAGAAGACATTTTCCTTGTTGGGTTCAGAGTTAAAGATCTTCCACTTTCATTACGGCCAGGTTTCTTGGGGTTTGAAATCTGTTCCATAAAATTTTGCAACATTGCCCCAGAATTTTTTGTGACTAATATTGGAAAATTTTCTAAAAATACATCTAATAACGATAAAGAATCCAAGCAAATGTCTTCAAAGATATGAGTCATAGCACAGCACAGATGAGCACTAATCACTGAAAAGAAAGGTGATATTTGATTGGTTGACAGCTGGGGAAGCAACATATTTAATAGACGAATCACAGCCTGTCTAACAGCAGAGTCTTTGTCAACAAACAGTTCTGATAATTTACACACAATTCCAGAGAGATTCGAGAGCAGTATTGCGGAGTTGGTGCTTAAAAGCTCCCTCAAACCAATCACAGCAGAATGACGTACTGATGCACTGTAATGTTGAAGCTGTGACAACAAATCCTGTAAAAAATATTAAAAATAAATAACTTGTAATTTTTGTAGAGATAAAGTTGGCTTTTTTGTTTAATCTGAAATTTACCACAAACAATTAGGGTTATTTCACCCAGCTGGGCGAAGAAATGGCATTGAAAATGAGCCATAATGGTGCTAATTTGTCTTATACAGTTTGTTTGATGCATTGGGATGTAACGTCGCACTCAAGAGTATTTCACTTGTATGACGGATTGTCCACTTCACACTTTTCCTTGCATTATTATGGTGGAAACTTGAGAGGAAACACAGCAAGTTCCTTGTAAACACTATAAAAAGAGTAAAAAATCAGTGATAGATGAAACATTGAACTGACAGCATGTATCAAGTGTTGATCATAAATGGTCATCCAGGCTATATTCATTTATTAAAGACAAATCAAAAATGAAATCATGAATGGTTTTAAAGTATTCTCAGATTTAGCATTTCAGTATTATAGACTGTGAACGAGCGAAAGAAGAGTACACAGTGGATGGGTTCCTCCTGTTACATTTTATGTTAATGTGAGTGATCAAATAATTAATCAAATAATTGAAACAGAACTGAATGATTCTGTCTCTAAAATTACACATAAAAATAGAGAGTATACTTACAACTACAATAAAAAATACACATAGATACATGGTGATGCAATATTTCGGTTTATTAATCCATTGCCATTTCTTGACAATTGTATTAAATTATACCCAATTGAATCACCATCTTTTATTGGAGTTGTAAGTTTACTCTACTTTGTGAACCACATCAGTGGGAATAATGCTATATGAAAATGGAGCAGTAAGCTTACAGTGTAATTACTTTTTTAGTGACTTTCCAATGAATTCCAATGTTGCAGAAGTGAATATTTTAAGGTAAAGACAGTACATATTATAAGCAAAATCAGCTCAATAAAAAACACAAACCATAAGACTAAGTTTCCTCTTTGTGGTAGGTTCTGATCCAGTCTCTCTAAGCTGATGGGGAACCTGAATAGTGGCAGCCTTAAAACTTGTTCTTGTTTCATTATCAGCTTTTGGTAACCTCTTTCCAACTTTCAGTTTCACTTTCTGGAAATCTTTATTCTTCTTTTTCTTACTTTTAGGCATCTTGGAACTTTGGATTCTGTTTTTGGTATTTAGTATTTCAGCTTATATTTCAGTCTGTGGAAAGAATTAATTAAAATTTTTTAGATGAACTTTGAATTTAGAAGAATCAGGAATAACTCCAGATTTTGATAATGGTGGCGCGACTCCCTTTTGTAACTTTTTTACTTAAGTTTTTTTGGGGGTTTTATGTCATACTTAAGGGTATTTCACTTAAATGACGATGGATTGACCACTTCACACTGTTCCTTGCCTTACTACGGTGGAGTACCAGGAGGAAAGCTCGTAAAAACAACCTCGACAACTGCCGAAAACATCTCGTGACTCACTCATATACTTGAGGGTTGACAGACAGACTCGATCATATGAAAGGTACATTGAAGTAGGCTTACAAAGCCCACTCACTAACCACCAAGCGACAGACCTGTTTTTCACTTTAAAAGAATGAGCATATAACAGCAGTTCTTGCTGTGATACATTATGATAAGTGTAAGAAGATGTTTTCAATTGCTTGTTTGATTGTGGTTTTATACCATACCATACTCATTTAATGGCATGTAGCATGCTATCCAAGCAGTTGGAGGAAACCCGCCCGAAAGCCATTGCCACAACACACAAAGACAACACAGGACAATGATGCATTGGACATAATATAATTATTGATATTACAAACAGATCAGCTTTGTATTGTCATTTGTTTTGTCAGACACAGTTGTATATTTCGGTGAGAGCAACACAAGATGGCAGCTGTGGACTTTTTTACCGTGGAATGCATTGCCAAATCGGCTACGTATGCAAGCCTGACTCCTGAATCGTTATAGATAAGGTAAGAAAAGTGTCTGTGGTTTTTTGTAGTCGGGGCAAGGGGCAGTTCAATTCAGGACAAAGCAAATTTAAGACCAAAAGGTATAATATCTTGGTCTTTTTTTTATAAGGCTGTAAAGTGTTTAGACTGCAGTTGTAGGAAAATTATTCGCCCAGTGCAAGTAAATAGGGCCTAGTCATGTCTGCTGTTCCGGACATACTGCTCTTAGCTTGTATCCAGAAGATAAGCTTACTTGTCATATGTATCGAATGCGCTGTATATTGCCTTAGCCAGTATACAACGTGCTATATAATGACGGTACCTGGATCTATCTTAGGCTTCTCCCTTAATCAATCAGCTGTTTACTGTTGCCCGTAGGCCTAGGCTATTTGTTGTTTCAAGAAACGATTCCCAAGTCCCAACCTTTCAATTTTTATGGGGAACGATTGCTAAATGTGACCATTTTGAGCGTGAATAAAGGAACGATACCTGTCGTATAAAACCGAGACATGTCAATACGAATCTTTTTTTAAAATTAAATATAACCATGATTTTAAAAACCTGGTAAACATTACCACGTTAGGTTAGTGGGCGCCGCCATTTTTTTTTTTACAAACTACGAACATAGCGTCGAATTGAGACGTGAGACCAAGTTATGTTAACTTCTTTCAAAATATAGTACGCTACTGCAGTCACTGAACATAAAAATCATTTTTTAAAAATTATTGATGTAACTGTTGAAAATATATTTCAACATTTAAATAGCATAAACACGCGACTTATAGATTTGTTCGTCTCCGTTCGCATTTCTAAAAGAGATTTTAAGAGATCACGCGAGATCAAAACTTGTCCACGTGTCGTAACGCACATTGACGTTTCGAGGTAGAGAAACCACACAGATTGGTTTAAATTCAGGTAAAAATAGTGATTATCGTTTATGATCAGAAATTGTGTAGTGCTTAGGTATACCTGGTATCTTGTCACTGTTAAATTTGTGATTTGTACTTTTTATGATTTTAAAATTTGTTGTAATTCAAAATTCATGTTGATTTACAAGGCTGTCAGTGTCAGATGGAAACATATGTTGCTGTATTATAGGCATGATGAGGCATATACTATAGCCAGAACATTGGCCTAATTGGGCTTATATGTTTTCTCCTTTTAATAATTCAACACTCCTCTCAGGGTAATGGCAACATGACAAATTAGTCGAAATAAGATACTACTGCATTGATGATACCAGCATCTATGTTGCTGTAGATCCAGGTATAGATCTATCACCAATATAACTGAGATATCTCATCTGTGTCCCCCTTATGTTCAGCACACAGCTGAGAATTATGCCATGTTATTTTTTGATATTTTGCTTGAGCTTCCCACACTCTGAGAGTAAGGAAGATTTGCAGCTGTAATGAACATAATTCAATGAAATCATATCAACCGCTTACCTCATTGCCTTGATGTCCAATGAAAGATTAAAAAGTGATAGGCTTGCACGATAAACACTATTTAATTGAGCGAAAATGCACATTTCAATAGGTGAGAATTCTTTCACATGGCTTTACATATAAACAATCTAAGGAATGACCTAATTACGTCAACACATTTGCCGCTTAAAAATCTGTGACCTGTAACTCATTGATTTCCATAGATATCCATATGATAAAGTTAAACATGCTTGTTGTCTTCAGTAGTTTCCGGAGAATACGCACAAATAAGTGACATAATCAGGTCAAGGAGACATGTGACTTAGCTGTTGCTTTGTCAAATTCACTGCATGAGGGAATAGTTCACAAAGCAATCCTGTTCAGGTTGCAAATTCAATATTTTCAGCATAAATAATGTTTGGAACAAGTTATATTACTATTTATTTATTTATAACATGTTATTGTTTTCGTTGAAATATCGTTACAATTTTAGCTGTAGGACACATTTAGGCACTGTTGACAATTTGGAGCAAAATATCTCTTTCGGGTTAATACCTGAGTTTGGACTCTGTATTAGGATGAATGTCACATGGGGAATAATATACAGAGCCGAATTATGTGGACTATCGCCAATACAGTCTTGCCCTTTACCTTGGAATAGAGCTTTCTTAATTTGAACAGATTGCAGGTCACAAAATTTTGCAGGTTGAAAAAACTTGAAATCCAGGAATCAAACCCGCGACCCTCAAGCAGTTAGGCGCCAACTCACCAGCAATAAATGCTGGCCACCTACGTGTAGACCATTCAGCCTCATTGAAGGCTTGGCGGATAAGGGATCTAAATTGCTGAATCGAGTTTATGTCATTTCATACCTAAACTGGTTTGTATGAAGTCACGTATATGAGCAGGTCACATGTTGTGGCTTCTGCAGTCGCTGGGGTGGTTTTTACAAGGTTTCCTCTCGATTTTCCAGTGTAATGATGCAAGGTGCAGTGTGAAGTGGACAATCCCTCTCAATATAAGGGCTTCACATAAGTGTTTAATTGTTGACAGCTTCTTTTTTTTTTATGTTAACATAAGCTGGTACCCATGCTAAATTACTATAGTTCCTGCATAGATTATTTGACTATTTATATTCTCTATGTTGTAATGATGCTCTATTGAGTGTAAAATGCTTAACGATTTCGAAAGGATAAGTGACTGCATAGGTTTATTATGTTCTAGGATCTTCTTAAGCTTTTATTATAGCCTTTAACAGTTATAAGATCTGTGAAGTATAGAGACATATTGTATACTGTTACTGTATTATATTAATAATAATAACAATAATTTTTAAATACAGATGATTGACAAGCTCAGTCAGCAAAGCTGATCCTCCCTGAGGCTCTCCTTACGCTCGCACACAATATATGATCCAAGAGAAGAAGTATGCAACTGCCAAATAGATGAGCTAACTGGCATTGGGGTCCAAGCCCCCTGTTATAACATATCATGTG
>JAVFBW010115701.1:0-15623 GCA_034783835.1 Mopalia ciliata | reverse complement strand
AAACAGTCAGTTTAAAACTATGTTTAGAGCTATTTACAATAATTTCTGAAAGTTAACATCACGATACAGATCAATCTGTTTAACCACCCCTCACGACAACTTCGACAGAAAGTTGTCCCTTGGCAGTGAGCATCAAAAAGATAAACAAATTGAACTGAAATATAAATGCTAAAATATGTAAATATATTAAAAGTTTATTTTTGGATCAAGAAGATGTAAATATAATGTTTAAAACGTTGTATCATCAGTAAAACACAACATTTTATTTTTCCGCATTGGCCTACTACCTGCACTGCGTTTCTATGACGCGGCAACTGAGGGTGAATATGCCTGGTGTCGACCTGCCGCAGATAGTCGTCGTCGGGAGTCTTTTTAGAATCCGCAGGTGGTGGTTGGTTTTCCACCCCGAAGTCTACCCCCATCCCTTCATCCCTTCCAAGGCGTCAAAGAGGTTCTCGAGAGTAACCGTCTCCGTCACAAGGGATTTACTTGTTGGTGGCCATGAACAGACAGGACAAACACTCTCTACATGAATAACATTAATAGGCTGTTCAAACTGGAACGTTTGACCAGCATCCCTTGTGGCCTTAGAAGGGCGTACCTCCGGACCAGATGGCTTTTAAGTCTATGTGTCCGTTTTATTGGGGTTTTTTGCTGTTGTTTTAGTTGGGGTTGTTTATTTGTGCCAGTTTGCATTGAAGCAGTGGATTTAAATAATGTTTGACTGGTGTTTTTGTCAACAGAAGAAGGGTGTTCATTAACAGTTGGCCACGTAGGAGAGATCTGTGTAGCAACAGCCACATAAACTTTCTTTCTGGCGTTGGGGTAGGACTGAGATGACCCGTGAACATCAGAGACAGAGGCAAGGCGCTTTTAATTATTGGCCATGTGGGCCATGACAGTTACAGCATTTCATTGGTTTGGTGCATTGGAAGCCCTCATGGCCTTCTTCGGAGCAGCGAAAGCAAACTTCACCACCTCTACACTGGTTCTTTCTGTGTCCGAACTTCTGACACTGGAAGCACCTTGTTGGGTTGGGGATGAAGGTATCTACCCTGTAAGGACCAATGTAGATGTGGTCTGGCACTCTAGTTGAATCAAATGTAATTAAATATTATTGAGTTTTATAATTTTACCATCTTTTTTGTTGTAAAGCGCATAACTTAGCTATACCTTGATCATTGAGTTCGGCGCAGATCTCTTCTTATGATAAATCAGAGAGATCTTGACCTCTGTCTCGAATGATCCCCTTACTGCTGTTGAGAGATCTGTGAGGTGCACTATTTTGTGCTGTTTGTTTGGCCAATCTCACTTATTACTCCAGGGATACATTTTTTATATTCTCCATATCTCATGTGGAGTGAATTGAATATGGATCAGACCGTATAGGTAATCAGTTGCTTTTGTCTATTACGACATCACTATAAAGGAAAGTTATTTTGCAAATCCAAACTACTTTAAACAACAGTATCTGATACCATGGCCATGAACACATAGTGTTTTACATGTAATTAGCAATATTTCAAAGTATCAATATTACTAATGTTTAAGAACTGCTATCACGCGATGTCCGACCAAGAACAGATGCTCATAGCAATGAGAACAACATAACTCTGTTGCAAACTGTTAAATTGAAAGTGTTGCAAAAATGAACAGGAAAGAACACAATTTGTTCTTAGATTATAAAGTGAAAATAGCCAATAAATGTGAAAAGTATTCTTATCAAAATGCTCGAAAAATAACATAATAATAAAAGAATTGCTTTCATTTGGGTACACCATATGTCTAATGACATATGTATGCTACTCATAGCATGAAAATTCCAAATAATAATACTTCAATAATGAAATGTTTAAAACACCAAACTACTTAAATTGGTTTGAACATGTCAATTTCAAAAGCAAAAGTTAGATTACATCACTGTTTGCGTTGGACACAAAATACATGTAAAAAACCATTTGTTTAACATAAATGATAGAATTACCATAATAGATCCATGATCAAGCACATTGCCACCAGGGACATATCCACATATCGTTCATAAAGTTATCCGATCTCTGTTGGTCCTCGGTCAAAACATGGTGAAAACATCGCTCAAACGTAGTAACAAAAAAGGGAAGAGCGGACCAAGGGAGATAGCTCTTATCGACATAATGAGTAAAATAACAGTGATGGTCTGAGTGACCCGGTCACATATATGCATTGGTGGACAACACTGACAGATAATAAACTTTCCATTGTTGCTGTGGCAGCTCGACAAATGGACTAGATTCTCCGATATCGTCACCATAACAAAATTGCATTCTTCCTGCCTCTGAGAAACACAAAGTGAGTAGGATCTCATGTTCTTCCTGTTAGGACATGTGATAACCCACAGGACTAGCTCAACGACAAACATTATTTCTGCTCTATCTAGGCGGATTCTTTCAACCGATTGTATATCACAAAACTCCCTCATAGTTGTCTATTGTTTCTAATTGTCACCATATTTGTTTACTTTTTACAATTTAGAAACTTCTGAAATATTCAAACATTAGGTGGAAATATTCTTAAAGTTAAGAAACTACTTAAGCAACATGGACTTATGAAAAATAATTAATCTGTTTAACAAAATTAATAATCAGCACTTAAAAATTTCTGATAAAGGGTACAAATGTGGGCCCACATCTGATATTTAAAAGCGTTTGATCTAACACCACCGCTTTATCGGTTCACAGAACCAGCTTTGTTTTTTCTTCGTCGAGAGAAGCAATTTTATAATTGAAGAGAAAAAAACATGTTAATTTGTGGGAAGTGGGTCTGCATTTTTCTCCTCCAAAACATTCAACTTTCACATTTGTTTGTTGCTATTCTTGGGAGTGTAGTATTCATTGTCCATTATAGTTTTCGCAGTCCTGTTTGACGAGCATGACCAATGTTTGCATTTGATTGTAGCTAATGTTCTTCGAAGAATAAGTTCTTAATCAGAACTGGCCTCAACCTAAAACAAATCACTCTTGTCAAAAGCATGTTCACCCAAATGCCCTCCATCACAATACCTTTAAACGTAAACACTGGCAATAGGCAAATATTCTTTGTTGATATACATGGCGCATAAATGAAGGTTGGCAGAGAAACAGGACTAAATGTATTGTCCTGTATTCCGAGTAAACTCAGTTAATGTTTCCATGATGGAAATCAACATGAGCATTGTGACAAAATGACAAAAGAGAGATATTGGATAAACTGATTTATTTCCTGTCTGGGTGTAGCTGAAATGATCCTGGCTACATAAAATGAAGTATACACACGTATTTTAACATATATATGTAAAGCGGTTTGCCGACCTTCTTCGTATATAATACTTTCAGCACATCTACTACTAAAGGCTTACCTGTACATATTTTATATACACCAACCTGGTTTATTTCAGCTACGCTGCGGCGTGAACATATGGTCAATTGATATTTATCTTATACACCAAAGAGATAATTCCCATCTGAAGCATCCTAGGTAGCAAACATCAAACAAAGAAACACACCGAACAGGACACATAAGTGTTAAAAACATATATGTCAATATATTAAACAGTTTAAATTTAGATCTAAAAATTGTAAATATTCTGTTTAAAACTATGTTTAGAGCTATCCAAAATAACTCGCGACTGATCTGTCTAAGTAACCCCGACGACAACTTCGCCGGCAATGTTGTCCACTTGGCACTGACCATCCAACGAAAACCAAACTGAACCGAAAAATAAATGCTAAAACATGTCAATATATTAAAATGTTTAGTTTTGGATCAAACAGTTGTAAATATTATGTTTAAAACTATGTGAAATCATTAAGAAAAAGTAATTTTTATTTTTGCAGGTTGGCCTACCCTCAGCACTGGGTGCTCTGTGATGATTCAATTGTGGGCGAATATACTTGATGTCGACCTGCCGCAGATAGTCGCCACCAAGAGTTTTTTTATGAGGCATTGGCGATGGAGGTTGGCTCACCACAAATAGAGGAAGGAGGCCAGATGTCTACCTCCATCCTTTCCAAGGCATCGAAGCGGTTCTCCAGAGTAACCATCTTCGACACACAAGATATTTATTGTTGACGGCTTCGGAGAGAGGGGACCAACCCTCTCTACATGGATTAAATTAATTCGCTGTTCAAATTCAATATTATTGGGTTTTTTGTTTGCAGCTGTTTTATTAGTTGGAGTTGTTTATTTTTACCAGTTTGCGTTGAAGCAGTGGTTTAAACCAACATTTGACCTGTGTTTTGGTCAACAGCAGAAGGATGTTTATCACCAGTTTGGATATGTTTAAGATATATTGTGTCAAATCGATCGATCAAACAAAGACGAAATTGTTATAAGGAAAAACAAAATACAGCTAAATTTTGCAGAGAGTTTCTTAATTTAAACCCTTTAGTATTATGAAACAATAACGGTGCCTTAGAAATAAGGCTCCAATTAGTATGTTATTATTATCATCAGTCCTAAAACTAACTGTGATATTATTGGAAAGGTTTTTTTAACTTGGGACTGATAATGTATTGTAAAGATGTATTATTTTGATGTTGAATAAAGATTATTATTTAAAAAAAAAAAAACGCATTATTCTCGTATTCCAAAGGTCTACAGTTCGATCCCACCTAGATAAAATTATTTTTTTATTTATTTTTTTTCTATTTTTTTTAAAGGTGCAGTGATATAGAGAAATAAAGCTTTTATTTTTCAGAGAAAAGATCTTGAATTTGAAAGCCATATAACCGTTTGTACGGTAATAACCTCTTGTTTTACTTGTTTTGAGGTTTTAGCTTTTGTCACCAACTAACCTTCCGTAAGTTCATGCATGTATTCATGTACTACACTCTGACTTCGGACGAATGTGATCGGTTTTAAATCTTTGTATTTTTCTTTGTAAAATTCTGATTTATTAATACCCTAATACAAAAAAACACAGCCTTAACATCTTAACAAAGTTGTCGATTAAATCAACAGAAACCGTTTCTAATGGCAACTAATTTAATCAGTGATTGTAGTCTTCATAAAGTCAAACGCCGTTGGGGAGCGGGTAGGCCATTTAACACAGCAGTCCCTGCGGAATACCCCCAGCTTCCTCGGTTGACCTGTAAGATGCAAGAAAGAGGTTACCTGTTGGTGTGGGTTGAGTCATGCGTCGAAGAATGAGATTCTGGTAACTGAGGGGCAACTTAGCTGACAAAAGGGTTCTACATACCCATGTTGCTCCAACGCGTCACTTTGGCACAATATTCTCCTGGACTGGTGGTCGGATTTGCCCGATCTGATCAATCGGCTGGTCATGTCATGGTCAGGTCAAAGAACAAGTATTAATTCCATCGTAATTAGTAAAATACAAACAGAACGAAAGAGAAATTATATAAATAAGGTTAGTACACCCTACTGTAACTTTTAGATCATTGCAGAAGGCGGTGGCTCATGGGTCAATTAAGTGGGAAACAACAAAATATATGTTTTGGTTCTGCTGGGAAACGATTCACCCTCAGCAGAAAAATAATTATTTCATTTCCTATTTAAGTATACCACCCATGAAACCTTTGTAACCTGCCCCTGCTGTTTACGGCGGAGGGGGGGGGGGCGCTCTCGTCCTTGTAGGCACTCCGTAGGGGGTGAAACTTTATACGCCGTAGGAGGGCATCCCCTCCCAACCCTATTACCTAAGAACAAAAACGTAAATTATGGAAATTAATTTAAAGAATAAAATAACGTAAAATTGGCCAAAGTTTTCAATACTAAGTAGTCAAAATGAAAACAAGTGTGTAACAAAATTATCACCGTTTGCGTTGCATTAAACTTTAATATCTACTGCTGTGAAAACTGTAACAAAACTGCGGTCTGGTGACCTTCTGATGGAATGTACCAGACAGCTAATTTACTTGTGTTAAAAACAATTTTAGACTTAACTGTAGCCCTAACACCGCATAGATCACTTCACAGCAGTAAGGTGATCGTCCGAGAAAGAAGCAGATATCCTTCTGGTCTATCAGAGGAAGAAATCTGCACTGAGCTCGGTGATCAAGGTGTAACTAACGTAAAGCGCTTTTGCAGCTAGAAAAGATGGAACTATAATTAAACTTAATACCTATTTAAGTACTTTTGATTCCACTACAGTGCCAGACCACATCTACTTTGGTCCTTACAGAATGAGGGTAGATCCCTTCATCCCCAACCCAACAAGGTGCTACCAGTGTCTGAAATTCGGACACGGTAAGACTAAGTGTAGAGGTGGTTTGGTATGCTTTCGCTGAGGCAACTAAGGCAAGTAAACAACCCAAACAAACAAAAAACAAAGAGCCACACACCAAAACAAAAAAACAAATTTAAAACCTACAATCTAAAAGCCATCTGGTCCTGAGGTTCGCCCTACCAAGGCCACAAGGGATACTGTTCAAACGTTTCAGTTTGAACAACCAATTAAAGTTACTAATGTAGAAAGGTTTCCCCTCTCTCCAGGGCCATCAAAAAATAAATCCCTTGTGTCTGAGACTGTGTATCCCGAGAACCGTTTCGGCGCCTTGGAAGGGATGGAGGTAGAAATCGAGCCTCCTCCCTCTACAGTGGATATCAAACCCCCAACATCGCCTTTTCTGACATTTTTACGAAAAAGCGTTTGAGTTATATCTCAAAACTGACTTTTTACAGCCATATCCGGACATCCGGACATACTTTGTGACCAAGTTTCTTAAACGTATTAATGTGTATCATAAAATGTAATTTTTATGAATCATTGTAAATTCTTAAAATCGACAGAATTTTAAAAGCAATGTTTACAATTTTTAGATCAAAATTTGAACCATGCTATATATATTGACATATTAAATTTTTTGTAAGACTTTGTGTGACCTATTCAGTTTATTTTGTTTTCCTTTTTGATATTAAAGGCTAAGGGTGCTATTGATTGGAGTTTTAAATATGGATAACAATAAATACATTGTAACTTTGTTCACGGCACAGCGTAGCTGAAGTACCACTTAATGTGGCGCAAAACACTAATCAATCAATCAGGACAAATCTTGAAGCGCTTCATCTGTGGCAGTCTAGTCAATCCTAGAGTATGCCCCATTATCTGAATGTAAAAAGTTGGAAGAGCCATCGTTAAAGAAGCACAAGTCTTCGAGTGGCAAACATTTTGCCCTTGTTACTGTGTGAAAAGGCCCCAAAAAGGGTTGTAGTCGTTCAAATCCCCTGATAAACTGAAAGGTACTGGAAGTTGTTGTATGTAATTATGAACTTCGGATTTGGGTGAAACATAAATATAACATAAAGTAACAGTTTTAGCAAAAGAAACACGAACGGCTGCAGCATGTAGCTCAGTGTCAAGAGAAGGGACAGGGATGAGGTTTGTATTGATAGCCGCGAGTTGCTTTCTCCATATCATCGGAGAATGGTCTATAATATAAAAGGGCAACATTTTTACAGTGACTTTATCTTTGTCACGGGTTTTCAAGTTACTTTCTTGAAAAGTAACTTTTCGATGGCTTATACGACTGGACCTCAATACATAGCTCAGTTCTATAAGTCTTGGTATCTCAATCTCAATGTGTAATAGAATCCATTAAGGCAAATGGGGACGGGGGCAGTGTTATTCTGTGATCTTTTTGGTTTGTTTGGTGAGCAGCTCTTTATAGCGTTTAGAGGAAGCTCGACACCGAGATGCAGAGAAACGAGGTCTGATGTCTACCTCCATGCCCTCCAAGGCGTCGAAACGTTTTACCAGACAAACTGTCTTGGACACAATGGTTTACTGGCTGATGGCCTAGGAGAGAGGAGACAATTCCACCCTACATGATGTACAATATTGAGCTGTTAAAGCATTGTAAAAACTGTAATGTTTGAACAGGACGGACAGCGGGAAACCTCATTTTTATGGGTTTTTTGCTGCTTAGAATGGTGTTTAAACTCTCGACATCGGTCATACTGATGTTTTGAAGACCTCTGTTTTAATTGTGACACCTCGTAAAAACCCTCGACATTTGTACCGAATGACCCAATGCATTTATGCCAGAAATGCACAAAGGTCACCGTAAAACAACATTGAGACAATTGTCATATTTCCATATGTGTGATGCCGCTCCCACAACCTCTGAAACGCTTCAACTTACACGGACTATTTTATTTGACAACTTGCTAATGCGGTCTTCACTGTTTCCAAAAACTGTGGCTGACCTGAAGCTTGCCGACATCATCTCATATCAATAGTTACAAAACATAACAATTGTCAACGATCCGCCGACGAGTTCATGTAATAGAATCATCATTTAGTTCATCACTGGAGATTGGACATGTTATTTTTTGTAGCTCTTGTCTCTTGACCAAGTTTTCGAGCGATGAGCGCAACGCACGTCGCAGCATAGAACAATATGCAGTTTGCTTGTATATTTTTGTGCATTGTGTTACATATTGACTCAAACTAGAACAAGTTTTGTTGATGTCAGTAAAAATGTTTAATTTAAATCTGTATTTTTTTGTTATTCGGGTGCTGATCACACTTGTCATTTTGATTTCTTATTGAATTACTTCAAAACTGAGATTTGTGGGATAAATAGATCTCCGATTCATGACCTTAACATCAAATTTATGAAACTTTATTAGTCATTTTTATATATTCCTCGCCGGAAGGTTAAATAAAAATGACAATTACTTCCATTTTTATAAATTTGATAGAAGGTTTGAGATAAATAAAAATTGCCTTCAGAGTTTCTTAAGGCCGATTATTAGTAATCCTCAATTAATACAGCGATTTATATTTACTTCACAAAGTTGTCACAGCTTGTCTACATCCAGAAATGCCGTGTTTGCAGTACAATACTCCAATTGAATTTGCGTGTATGCTTGTATTTGATGTTCCCGGGATTTGATCATGTACATGAGTTTCTTCTCCTTTATCACCAGAATTAATGATGGCAGACAAATATACCTGAACAAACATAACTGAAACAAGTATAAGTAGACCGCATACGGTTTCGTTTATCCATTATGTATACATAATACATCTAGTTACTAATGGAAACCCCTCCGTGACAGGTGTATTATGCACTAAAGCATAAATGAATAAGATGTACTATTTTATGTTGTTTACGCTAACAAAAGCAATGCCGATATGGCACAATACGCTTGTCTTTCAATGTCAGTGGTATTGAAGACCATATTGAGTAAAAATAAACGGAACAATTCAAGTGTAGTAAACAAATAATTGCTGCATGGATTTCGTTAAAGAATATCACTGGGGAGAACAGAATAACCTATCATATTACAGCACTGCACTGATGCACAGCTTACGCCGACTGCCATACATTATTTTCATTATCTTAAGATGTAGTTATTAGTTACGGAACAGGTTTGAAATCCGATAACGTTAAAACAGGACATTGAGCGGGAAACGAATCAGATTGCAGTCTAGTAATTAATTATTGAACTCCAAGATCGGTTTGGACTTCGAACAAATAACTTGACCTCTGTCTTGTTAAGATTATGCCAGTGACCTGGTTCGAAGAAAAAACCTGTACTGCTTGAGCAGGCATTGTTTTCAGCTACGCTGTCGCGTGAACATAGACAAACTCTTAATTTGTATCTAAAACTAAATCATAAATCACCCTTGGCAGGAAACTTCAAATGATTGAAATGAAAATGAAAAACATTAATGTGATATTAAATGTTTACCCTTACAGAAAAAAGGCCCACGGTCCTGGCTTAGTGGTAGCCTGTGCATTTACTAATCTTACTTCTATTTAACAGTAATGGGATCGAGTCCGTCTGTCGACCACGAGGTATTTGAGGGAGATACGAGGTTTCCTCCCGGTATTTCATCGTAATTAGGCAAGGATTTTCCTGTAGGATTTTTCTATAGGCTTGGGTTTAGGGGTTTCAGACCGAGACTTGAGGTCATAGTGATGTTTTTGAGACCTCTTTCGCGTGACGTGTTTAGCCTTTAAATACCTATTTATTTTAGGGATGACCAACGCGAACAAGTCCCATTAACTGACTCCATTCATATAAATACAAAGTTATATAAATATATACAAGTGGATACAAATAAAACCAAATGAATACAAGGATATAATTAATTTACATAAATGTACATACATATTACATACATGTACTCACACACATATATTTTTATTGCATATATACAACCCTGCATAAATATAATCAAAATAATGAGGACCTTCTGACAAGAATAAATAGCTTTTCTTACTTGAGACATAAATGTTTATAAAAACGTGTTATGTACATCAAGGTTGGTCAAAGTGGATTGCATATCATTGTAAACATTCATACACCTTTGCGCTGATGAAAACTTATGAATATTTATTCTACTGCGGTGACATTTGAAAGTTTTTGTCAAGGTTGGAGAGTATCCCTGAGCAATCATAAAGATTAATTACATATTTATACAAAAACATAACGTCCAGATACTTCCGCCTTTCATACAATAGCTGAAGGTTAAAATATTTACATTGTTCTACATATTTATTTTTATCATATTGAATCCCTGATTTGTAACAAAGACATTTAACAGCTTTGGTCTGGACTCTTTCAATCATGTCAATTTGCTGTTTTTGCCAAGGATTCCAAATTACAGAGCCATACTCAAGTATGCGTCTGACATTAGCAATGAAAATAGATTTAAGCGAATTTATATGTGTAAATGATTTGCAGCTCCTTTTCATAAAACCCAACATTCGAAAAGCTCCGTTAACAATTTGAGTTTTTTGTGCCTTAAAACTTAGATTGTTAGATATCAATATACCAAGGTCTTTGACACGAGACACTTGTTTAAAAGTTTCTGATCCTATAGTATAATCAACTTAGATGTGTTTTCTTTTGTTAGTAAATGAGATGGAGCAGCACTTGCTGATGTTGAGAAGAAGTCACAACCACGCCTCAAAAAGGCTGGCCTTAATAAAAACAATTATAATAACTTTAGACCAGTTTCTAATCTCCCTTTTATTTCGAAAATACTTGAAAAAATTGTTCTGAAACGACATTTTAATAGTCCGCATACCTTGACCATTCTGATAATAGATACTTAGTGAGCTTTTACCTCGGTGTTGATCTGGATTTGTCGTCGAGGGTCCAGGATTGGGATGTACATCGCTACGTTGGGTTGTTGTTGTTGTTATAACGCGAAATGTGCAGCTTGCGTTAGAATAGTAACTTACAGGTGGACCTAGATGTTTAACCTTTTTGAATCTGTGAGCAACTGACTGGTTATCTGTAGCTGAGTTGTGAGTACAACAATTATGCATTCTGAGCGATGAACTGAGAGTGAAAACCAGAAGGTACAACGAAAAGGATTTTAATAGCTTTCTCATATCCGCCAGCTTGGAATTTTTTGCCATCTTTTGCTAGCTCAATACTTTTGTATGTATTTTTTAAATAAAACTGAGTTGTATAAAAGGGTTATCAAACTGAATTGGACTTATCCCACTCATGCAAGTTTCAGAATTGACTGTGTAGTATTAGCAAATTATTTAAGTTTACATATTGTTTATGTCAATGTAATGTATGACAATACAAATCCGAGGAGTAAAATCAGATTTTTTTTTTATAAATGTAAGCCGCGGTGTAAATTAATATATGATGGATACCTATACATCGTCATTAGCTAGTCAGTCGTGCGATAAACCGCCTCACGTGTTCAATGATATACGAATTCACGCTAGTCAGTCGCCATAGATTATTCGTTTGTGTAGGGCTAATGGATATTATACACGCAAATAAGCGTGTGTTTGTTTAGATATCTATATACACGTCATGCTAGCCAAACAAAAGATTTGATTGGTCTTGCTGAATCCAAAAGTGTTGATCGATTTGCCTTATTGATGGCAATCAAAATTTTTTCCCATTTATTGTGAATCAAAATTATGAAAATGCAATACCATCTGGATCACATTTTCCGCTCAAGCACCCATATATCACCAGTGCTATCGTTCTATCGTATCAATGCCCCTGGACGCTTTCTATGGAGGAAGCGTGCGATTTTTGTATATTTTGTATTATCAGCACATCCTGCACTACACCAAATGTTCTGTCCCGGTTTAATGATTATTCTGTCTAACTTAAAACAGAAGTCTGTTCAGCTGTACAATATAGACACATGTGAAACGTTGGTTAGCTGTGTTCAGCGAAGAATAGTGGCAAAGAACGCTTCGAAATGGAGAAACATACCGGTGAATATTATTCAAGACATATTTCTGTGATATTGTTGCTGTTTTTCGCGTTTCATCTTAATATGTGTCAAGAAACCAAAATTAAGATAGGTAAGTTGGCCAAGATACAATTGTCATATACTTAACTCTTTGCCTCCGGAATATGTTTTTCACATGTGGTCTATTAAGACTGAATATCATTGTAGAAAATGTAAAAAACAAAAACAATCCGTTTGCAAAGAGAGTCATAGGTATAGAAAAGTATATATTTTCTTCATTATGAATACTTTATCTATCTAAAAAGGCTAAAATATCACGGCTGTCAACGGCTTGCCGGATGCAAAGTGTTAAAGGTCTAATTCAACTGTTCAGTTTTTGCCTTAAACGTATGCATGTATAACAACTTATTCAGCCTGTTTATCTAATCGCCAGGTATTATTTTTGATATTTCTACTGAAATATGTCCTAACGTTATGGAAGGATATACGACCACGTTCTCCAGTTTATGCTATCCAACTCCACAAATACATTGGCTGCCTTTGAATGTATCAAGTCCAGCAATTGCATGGAGAAAGGGTAAGTCCTCTCTGTTCAAGGCAATATAAAATGTCTAAGAAACAGGAAAGCCAAGTAAAAGGCAGTCTGAGTTTTATACAAAGTAGCAGCCCGCGGTCGTGACTTAGTTGTTAGCGAGTGTGCTTACTAAAGCTCACTTCGATGTACTGTTCACAGGATCGAGTCCGTCTGTTGACCCTCAGGTATATGAGTGAGTAACACCAAGTGGCTCAGGCAATCGCGGGGGTGGTGTTTACGAGGTTTCTTTTCGCTTTTCCACCGTAATAAGGCAAGTAACAGTATGAAGTGGACAATCCGTCGTCATATAAGTAAAATACCATTGAGTACGACGTTAACCCCAATCAAACAACCAAATTATACAAAATAGAAACGTATTAAAACATGTGCTTACCTATTTCAACAGCATATGTGAAATATAACCTCGTCTATTCACTTAATACTTCTACATGCGACACCAAATTTATTGGCAAGACAAGTCTGCGTATAAATTTAAATAAACTTTAACAATTAAGGATCAATTCAAAAAAGTCTTATATTAAGATAGTTCGTAAAAGAAAAAATCGGAAATGCTTAATCTGCACAGAAAGTTCCCTCTCATAAGAGGATATAGACAAACATGTTCGAATGTTAACCAAGCCACCATATCATTTTTATGCCTAGTTTTAAATGTTCATAATGGTTTTCAAAACATCAAGTAGATCTTGTGAGTATGGGAGCCAAATGCGGCCACTCGTGCTTTCGTAGTTTTCTCCATCAAAAACAAGGTCAAAAGGGCAAAACCGCGAAAGTACAGGGCAAAACTGCGAGATTAGAAAAATCGAAAACACGATAGAGACCGAAAGACAAAACAGCGAAGTTGATCTCGTACTTTTGCCCTTTTCTTGAAGGTCGAAACCACGAGACTGCGAAAGTCCAAAACCAAAGCGCGAAACTGCGAGGCGAAACTACAAAACTGGGGAAGTAGAAAAAACGAAAGTAGTCTCAGTTTTGCCCTGTACTTTCGCGGTTTCGTGGCACACCTTCGTAGTTTTGCCTCGCAGTTTCGTGGTTTCGACTTTTCTAATCTGGCAGTTTCGCTTCTTTGTTTCGTGGTTTTGCCGTTTTGTCCTTGTTTTTGATAGAGAAAACTACAAAAGCACGAGTGGCCGCATCCAGCTTCCATACGTGAGAAATGGTAAGTTTGAAACGGTTACTTTGAAATGTGTATTTATTTTTAATCTTGCATATATGGTTACATTTTTGTCCACTTAAATGAACATAAAACTGAAAAGCACACCTATGCTGTGTACCTATCTCTATAGTAAATAAAATGAACCACACTTACACAGGGACGTTGATTATATCTAGAACATGAGATGATTCATCGAGTCAAATGAACTCTCAATATTACTGGAACACAAGCCTATTTTGTATTAGGTATAGTTATATTTTCTCAGTAGCATGGTAGAGAAACTAGAAAGGGTACCACTATAATAATTTTGGTACAGTTTAATTTATTAGTATTACATAAATGTATTGTCTCTATTTTAAACCGCCTCAATTTAATAGATTATGAATAAATATAGCACAATAATTATATAATCACTGGGAAAATAATCACTGAAAGAAAGATTGTTATATGTTGTAAATATCATGTGTACAGGGGATGAGCCAGTGTGGCTTACTTTATATTATACACAATTTCATGCTTGGACTGATTTGATAGCAAAATTTCAATACTATACTTTTAAAGTAGCAGAATAGCATTAATTTCATAAGACAATGAATGATATTGCACAGTTTTCTTGCAATATTACTGGAACACAGGCCTATTATGTATTAAGTATAGTTATATTTTCTCAGTAGTATGATAGAGAAACTAGAAAGGGTACCACTATAATAATTTTGGTACAGTTTAATTTATTAGTATTATATAAATGTATTGTCTCTATTTTAAACTGCCTCTATTTAATGCATGCCAATAAGTCGTTTATGTTGTAAACAATTTAAGCAACATGAAGTTTCCAAGGCCCAACTCCATTCCCAGGTCTAGTTTCAAGGATTACATCAGTGTCAACAACTCTGATGCGGGTTTGTAATTTTTCATTTGCTCGTAGGTTATATGCCACATTTGCCAGCCGGCCTGTCATCACTCAAAGTGGATTGAAATGATTTTATGGATGTTGACAATCATCCTGGTTGCCAATTTGTGGTGTACCTGGGTTAGGTATAACTAGATTAACCTGGATAACTATTGATTGATAAACAATGTAACAACCATCTTGAAAGGGGGAAACCGGCAGTGATTTATTTCGGACATGCGCGTACAAGAGCATAACAAATGACGTCATGCATATTAATGTCAATACATAACATCGCCACAGCATAGCTGAAATCCTGCTGATTGTGGCGTTAATCAGTCTGAGCTACAGGCTGTGGCCGTTCGTGTTTCTTTTGCTAAAAGTGTTACTTTATGTTCGATTTATGTTCCGCCAAAATCCTTACTTTTAGTTCGTAAACTTACACATCTTAAAGAACAGCTTCTAACAACTTTTATTTTATTAGGGGATTTCAACACCCACAACCCATTGTGGGGTAGGGATTCCCTCAGTAACAAGGGCAATGGGGCCTACTCTGCAATTGATCTAACTGTCACAGATGGAGCACTTATCCAAGATTTTTCTTGGAAAGTGCATGATGACCTCTGTGGCAGTGATCATTTTCCTATTGTCCTTGACCATGTCTCATCCAATTCGTTGGAGAGAATGCCAAGGTGGAAATTTGGATCACACCGATCCAAATAATTACCACCCCATAGCTCTGTCTGTAAGACTATGGAGCGGCTAATTAATGACCGCCTTGTCTGGGTCCTTGAGGACCAAAACCTACTCACAAACA
>JAVFBW010115690.1:0-15627 GCA_034783835.1 Mopalia ciliata | reverse complement strand
AAAGTTTGGGAGGGAGCTGTGGGGCCAAACGTTAACATTGCGGCTTATGGCAAATTAATGGTGGTCTGGGTCCAGATATCATTTCATCAATTGACGCCATAATCTGACACAAAAAACATGTAATGTTGCACTTCGGAAAGCTTGCACAAAAACTTAAGCGCCACATGTGTTCCTCTGATAATATCACTTCTAAGTAACAAATTCCGTATATTCCTTTATTCAGCTATGATTCGATGCGGTACAATGTATTGGCCTATGGTTTCAATTTAAACAAATAACATAAATCTGATGGCATCATCGACCGTTGAAGCTACTGTTGTAGCTTGTACAGATTTCTATAAGGTTGGTTCTAATTAACGTCAATGCATGCACACAACGCATTAAATAAATGGGGTAATGTGTTAGATTAAATGGCAAAGTAAGAGCTTGTTACACAATACATCAAAACTACAGTACCGTTTTGATTCCACCGCTAACTGGTAGTATAGCCTTACTATCTGAATAGTACAATTCTCGTTATAACCTACAAATGTCCAAGGCACAAACCACATGCAAGACCTCTCATCGTCTTGTTTTCACCTTAAATTATAACTTTGCGACTCTGTGAGGCTGTAAACAGTTACTAGCAATGTACTTATCTATCACGGCCGACGACAAATGTTAGTGTTTCTTATATGTGATACTTTCTTTTTTTCTGCATTTAAACATTGGTGAAAAGATTCAAAGTCTAAATATGTGTTTTATAGTGCAATTGATATACTGTTGATAAAAATGTGACCAAGAGCCAGAACATAAGAACTCTAATTTACACGTGCCATCGTTGGATTCAGCTAATCTGGACCAAAGCAGATTATCCAGAAATTTAAAGTTCCCCACATGGTAGAAGTTGCTTGACCTCTCTTCATTTAAATATTTATTAGTGTGTAATCAAATCTGCAATTTACTCGTGTAACCAGCAATACTGTTCGGATAACTGGATTGGTTCACTCTTAGAAATAATGCTTCTTTGAAAGTTCGGTAGAGAAGATGATTGTATTATAAAGACAGATCACGCCAAAACGGTTCTTTGTAACAAAAAGAAAAGGAAAAATACTTGAAATAGTTGGTGTGAGGGTTCCTTGCAGAACCATAAAGGGTTCCACTATAGCAATGAATGAAGAAACTTGAAGGGTTCCATTGGAGCCATATTTACCTAAGAGTGTAATAAAATGAAAATTAAGCTAAAAAATGTATGGAACTTGCGACCAGTGGAAGTAAGTCATTGAACCAGTTTTGCACTGTTAAAGTTACGTCATCAAGGTATTAATAATAAAACACAGGACACAGTGAGTACGTCGGGCCAATGCCTTCAATAAATGGATCGATTGAAGTTGCCTTGTACAAAAACTTGTTTCTTTGATCACGCCAAGAGCATGAAGGCTTGTGACACAATGCAAATTTATTTGGAATTGCATTACCGTACCAACAGGATATCAGAGAATTTTGTTAAACCAGAATCCTTAATTGCAATGAATAATTGTCAGCATCACTTAATATTAAAACTAGTGAAAGATCAAAGGGCCTTGCCTCAATACCTCGCTACACTTCCGCTTCGCCCTTTTAGGCGAGGCAGCGAGATTGCCGCTGTAAGCTACTATATCAGTGTTTACCAATTTATTTCAATACATTTGGAAAGTATTTGATGAATTTAGAAATTACCATACTGCCAAACAACATTCTGGCTGGGCGTGTAGCCTTGCTAATGATTTTAAGTTAGAATAAAAATTTGGAAAAGACAGTCTCTTTGGTAAGTAAGTTAAATACATAGTATTTTACTTTACGAATGCAATTTATACTCGTAAAGCAGTCAAATTTTGTGTGTGATTTCTTTATCTTTTTTGTCTGCGCAAAGTTCTATGTAACAGCTAGCACCACGTGGTCAATAATAGCTAAATCCAAGAAATTGAATAAAATTGGGGGTAATAGAGCCAACCATAAACATTAAAAGAAGATTAAAGTATCGGGGCCATAGCAAATAGCAATAGGTTACATTATTTTTCCCAATGTATTTCTCACTTTCTGCAACACAGACAAAATATAGATAGATTGATTAGAGATCACGAAGAACAATACAATTTATCAAAATCTGACACAAAAGTTTTTAATGTCTTTAATTTCGTCGAGTACTTGGATGTGTTTTCAAACACAGATTACAGCAGCAAAAGCTTAACAAACGGTGAATTCATTTAAGTTCTATTAGAATTCTAATCCTGTATAAATAAAACAGATTAACTGCCAGACGTATTGATGACATGTAGCATATATAATTAAATGTTTTCCCTCATGTTGCTGATGAAAGCATAATGTAAAATGTTAAATGTTTAAGATGAATATATTTCTGCTAATCACAGACAACACGCAACTATAACAGATACAGTCTGTTATAGACACTACCTGTTATACATCTCGTTAAGAGACAATCAATGTTTTTATAACTGTTCCAGAGAAAAGCTTTCACAATTGAGTTTGTTAACACAGATGACTACTATGAGCTTGACGTTTATATTGTTAAAAGGTAGTTCTACTGAAGACAATGTACGCATTTCATTGCCTTTACGTTATTACAGTACCAGTAAAACCCTTAACACGGAATCTAATAAAGTTAGGCATATAACATTTGCTACTCCGTTTGTGTTCAACAGCAGGTTGTTCATGTTAAGGGCTTTTCACGCATTACTTACGACTATTAAATCGACATGGCAGCGAGTCCGCCCAATTGTTGTACACATAATCATTCGTGGATTGGTTTTAATCAAATATATGCTTAAATATTTCCCTACGAATAAATGTCTCGTATTACATTGAAAAGCGTTTTCAAACATTGGGGTAAGTTTGTTTAATTTATAGAATGGATGAAGAAAGGCGGCAGAAGCTGAGAGTTTTCAGATGAATGACCTATGAAAATTTATTTATGCCACGAAATGTGGTCGAGTAGAAAATAAGGGTACATAGAAGACACATTTGCTTTTTCTCGTTTGTTTGGTAGAATGTGGGGCTTTTTAGGCGGTTTTTCTTAAAGGGTTGCACACTTCCTGTAGCTCAGTCTTGGTATATTTTTTAGGCTGCAGCCAAGCCTTATGCTTGTTTCCTTCTAAGATAGGATAAGGGTTACTTATTACACACCGGAGAGCGAATGGTGTGCTGAAAGTGGTAGATTTATGCCTGTAATCTTTATCCTAGTTGATCTCCGTGTGATCGTTTAAAATGCGTTATCAGTTCGCTTATGCTGGCTTAGTTCTTGGTATTTTGTACTTTGAACGTAGTCTGTAGCGGTGATTGTGTTATGTATGGTGAGAAGAAACGACAGTGGCGAAGACCTTGGTTGTATACAGTGGAGGTGAAAGTAGGCCTAGGATGATTTATAGGATGTTAGTACTTTGGTTGTCAGTTGGGTTCTGGTAGACATTGCTTTTTATTGATCTTTTACAAATCATCAGTGTGATTTAGAGAAAGTTGGTCATATCTTAGGGCTTAAAGGTGAGGTTGATAGTCGGATGGTATCGCTTAGGTCCTGATCAAACAAATAGCTAGCAGCCTGCAGGCGATGAAAGCATTGTATAATGGCTATGCTATATATCTGTGTCACAGGACCAAATTAAACAAATCGTAGATACATGATTTCCATACATGGTCTGACTGGATTTGCTCAGGTCATCAAGTTTCGACTTGGGTTGAAGTCTCATATCTGATTTATGTATATTTTTTACCATACATATCCTGTTTACGACTAATTTGTTGCACAAATTTAGTTATACGAGGAACCTCTTTCGGCAGCCGATACCTTTAATCTAAGAAAGGCATAAAGGTTGCCATTGCAGAACAAATACTACGTCAAAGTAATGAAACGAGTTTTTCAAAATGTTGTAACTCGACAACAGCTCCAGTAAAACAGGTGAATATGCATTTAGAATTTAACAATCAGAGAGAAACAAAGTTGGATAAACAATAATATAGATGAGTCCCTAGGGTGTCTGATTATCGCTAGTCTGCAGTGATAAGCTATAGGTATAAGCCGATGGGATTAGGAAGCCTTGGTCACGCTAATCTCTGGCTTTAATCTGCGAATCTGTATGGCCTCATGATCATTGAATGTGTTAGCGTTTGGAGAAAAAAAAGGCTAACAAATATCAACATTTCTAACAGTCGTTCACAAAACTGAACAAATGTGTCGTATAGGTAGTGACACGGAACATGTTAGCTAAAGATTGAACAAAGATGTTTGTACACTACAAATTACGCAAAGTAATGTTCCCATAACTCCTACGCGCAGTTGTGGTAAGGCCATAGTAGCTTTTTAGCAAAAAATGAGATATCCAACACATGCGATAGTTATATTTTCTTAAGATACCTACGGACAATAGTTCATATCGTTGAGCATCAATGAAATATGTCCTTGTCAGTTCAGCTCACTAATACTCTAACAAAATCTGTCTGAGCCACGTGACACTATCTGTCAGGAGATTAATTTATAAAATAAAAAAAGTATTTTACGTCCATCAAAGGCAATAGCCATTATCGCATTTGCTGTTGACATGAAGCAGCTAACACTGACAAATCCATCTCTTAGATAATACAAGAAAGAGCATATGTTTGAGATTGTAGCGGTAGTGGATTGTAATGACATACAGGTACCAACGAAGATGTATTGTGGCTATCTAACTCCACTAACAGCTGATTGTAATAATAGACGGCCTTTGAACGTTTCTGTATTGATATTGGAGTTTACACACTCAACGTTATCTTCTGTATAAACAATTCGGATGAAAAAGAATTTCAGCAAAACTTAATTCTGAATTGTAGTCTTTTGGGTTTTTTGGTCGTGATCTCCCCATTGCCGCTCTTAATCAACATGGTCTTTGAATTAACCTTTAGCATCATATCAGCCTGGATTGGTAATTTTTTTTAAAGAAGGTACAGTCTACAAAGGCCTTAATTTGTATTTAACCAGATCTTTGATCAAACAGACACCCTTAACCACTCCTTACTTACTCCCCTTATCATCAATATGCCTACACATTCAATTGAATTATAGGCTAAGAATAACAATGCTTCATAGAGGAGACAGTGACACCCTCGCTACATTTAACAAAGCTTGTTCTGTCCTGAATCATATCATGTTCTAAATAACGTCCCTTAGAAAGTTCTTAGATAGATTTCAATCTAGAGTTGATATTGATAAACCTACACACATCACAGAGAAGGTAATGGAGTAATGTAATGAACGCACATGGAGTAGAATTTAAATCTGATCAATATGTACAGTAAACGAGATATTCGGTATGGGTTTATATAAGAATACATGGACCTGTCAACTGGTATCCCAGGGAAATAGAAAAATAACAAATGAATATGTGAGATAAAGAGAACGACACTTAGCAGTTGTCTAATCCAAAGTGAATGTATGTGGAACATGTGGTCAGAAAAGGTTCGATCAATCAATAATTTCACCATTTAATAAATCTACCAGATACTGGACAAACCCATTGAGGCTGAGTCTTTTGACGAGTATCGAGGTAATCTATCTTTATGTGAGGACATATTTATCCACACAACTCATCGGCTGTCGATTAGGGTGAAAGCGTCTCTTCTTTATGATTGAATCCATTTTAATAAATATAGATCTACAATATTCAATACTTTTGGACAGACCTATGGGTGAAATAAAAACACTAATTTAACGAAACGAAATAACCACATATTTCTTGTATTCTAAAAGCGCTGAATGTTAAGGGCGATGCTCATCTCTTAATTAGAGTCAATCATTATCTTGTTGTTGTCATTATTATGACGAAAACAGTTTTGGTTGTTTACCGGTAATTTCCCATAGACTACACAGAAAGCTGAGTGCATGCACAAATTACATATCATACAACACTATCCAGTTTTTCAATTAAGCCAGTTAGTAATGGAAGCCGTGAGTTTTTGTTTATTTTTGCAGCTTTGTTATCTTATATTTCCCAAGAGAGGCCAAGGATGAAGCGCGGTAGCGAGATGGCCTTCGTCGACTTCCTTATTTTTTCATGTTTTGAACGATTACTTTTTGCTAATTATGGATTTACATCCGCCGATGGTTTAACAGGCCATTGGTTTCACACACTGGTAGTGTTTAGCTAGTTTAACTTAATAGTTGATAAATACATACCACAGAGTTGTTTTGTAATCCTACAGACCCAGGGTAATCGAATAAACGATACTTCGATGCCAAGTAGATTGTACTGTTTGAGGTTGTCATCCCTTATAGAATTTAGAATTAGCGTAAGCATGGATCATGAATACAGCAGTACCGCTTGCTCGAGGAGCAACTACATTTTAACAGTTATCTGATTACGACACGTCATGTTAAATCTCTCTCTTATCCGCAAGTATAGATTTAATTTGGTGTTAGCGACTCATCGTCTTTCCTCCAAAACTCCCCATATCCACACTAAACAGAAACAAATATTTAGAGACATCCTTCATTTTTCCTATTTGCCACAATGTATCTCATTAGCACCAAGGTTAATAAAATGCATGATGTGCTTATAATTATATGTGATCTGAGCATAATTCAGAAATTTTAGATCAGCTGTCAATTTATAACCACTGTTTCTCTTGAATAAGTGTAAATAATTAGAATCAGAAGGTAACAAAAGACAAAACGCCAAAAACGCAGGGATATCAAACGCACTAGGCACTTTTGCAGATTTTAATATATACACCGAAGACTCAACCGCCAGTTTGTACGCTTTAACGATTGCGTCTTTTTACCGACAAGTCACTAACAGCGTAACAAATTCGGAAGTTTAAGCTTAGACATTGCAACCGAAAACGTTTATTTGATGCGAAATCCGTAAAATAAATCTTAGGCAAGAACTATCTTGCTTGGCATTTCCACTGTAATTTCGCAAATAGTTATTGGTGATCCCGCTAAGTCGTAAGTGCATATACACCATAATAACCATATCTTCCCTGACGGAGTTTATTTAATTGAATAAGCCACGGTGCAGTGGTGCATGTCGTAAAACCACCCGCTTTCTTCCGCTCTTGTTACAGATATCATTTGTTCAATTGACGCCATAATCTAACACAAAAAACATGGAACGTTGCACTTCGGAAATCTTGCACCAAAATAACATAAACGCCACATGTGTTCCTCTGAAAAAATCACTTCTAAGTAACAAATTCCGTATGTTCCTTTATTCAGCTATGATTCGATGCGGTAGAATGTATTCGCCTGTGGTTTCAATTTAAACAAATAACATAAATCTGATGGCATCATCGACCGTAGAAGCTACTGTTGTAGGAAATCTGACAGATTTTTATAAGGTTGGCTTTGATTAACGTCAATGCATGCACACAATACATTAAATAAACGGTGTAATGTTATAGATTAAATTGCAAAGTAAGAGCTTGTTGCACAATATATCAAAACTAGAGTGCCGTTTTGATTCTACCGCGAAAAATAACGTGTAGTTTAGCCTTGCTGTCTGAATAGTATAATTGTCCTTATACCTGACAAAATGTCCAAGCCACAAACCACATGCAAGACCTCTCATCTTCTTGATTTTACCTTAAACTATCATTTTGCGACTATGTGTGGCTCATAAACAGTTACTAGCAATGTCCTAATAAGATACCGTCCACTACAAATGTTAGCGTTTTGTATATGTGATACTTTTCTTTTTTTCTGCATTTAAACATTGGTGATATATTCAATGTCACAAAATATGTTTCATAGTTCCATTGATATACCGTTGAGCTAAGTGTGACCAAGAACAAGAGAATAAGTACTCTAATTTACACGTGCCATTGTTGGATCCAGCTAATCTTGAACAAAGCAGATTATCCAGAAATTTAAAGTTCCCCACATGGTAGAAGTTGCTTGACCTCTGTTCGTTTAAATATTTGTTAATGGGTGATAAAATCTGCAATTTACTCGTGTAACTGTTTGGATAACTGGATTGGTTCACTTTTACAAATGATGGTTCAAGGAGAGTGCTTTACAGAAGACGATGGCTCTAAATCGAATGATTACGACAAAAACGGTTCCTTGAAACAAAAAGAAACGGATAAATACCCAGAACAGTTGCTGTGAGGGTTGCTTGCAGAACCATAAAGGTTCCACCAAAGCAATGACTGAAGAACCACAAAGCCATATCTATCTAAGAGTGCATTACACTGAGAATCAAAGTAAATAAATACGTGGACCTTGCGAGTAGTTGATATATGAAGTAAGTCATGGAATCAGTTTTTGCGCTGTTAAAGGCTGTTTAAGTTAGGTCATCAAAGCATTAATAATAAAACTCAGGACACAGTGAGTGGAGCCATGTGTTAGAATGTTCTATTGTGATTCTGAGATTTATTGACTTTTAGAACTTCGTGAAGCGATTGTAATTGAGAGGTGACTGTGTCATTAACTCAACTGTTACTTAAGATAATTAAGTCGGGCAAATGCCTTCAATAAATGGATCAATTTAAGTTGCCTTGTACAAAAACATGTTTCTTTGATCAAGCCAAGAGCATGAAGGCTTGTGACACAATCGCAAATTTATTTGGAATTGCATTAGCGTACCAACAGGATATCAGAGAATTTTTTTTAACCATAATCCTTAATTGCAATGAATAATTGTCAGTATCACTTAATATTAAAACTAGTGAAAGACAACTCGATTTGGGTTTAACAAATAAAACGTCTTGTGTCATTTTTCTCATCACTTCCGTCCCATTTTTGAAAACTTCATTGTCAGTTTCGTCCTAGCTTTGGCATAATTAGATTTACACAAAGGACCACACAAGCACAAAATGACAAAAGTTACGCCCCCTTGTCACATCAATGATCCGCATTTCCAGGAATGCAGCACTCTGAAAGTTTTGCATACATTTGTGCCAATCAGTATGGGATCTAATAGCGACCATTCTGCTGTCTCGCCCTTTCGGTTAAAGGCCTTTCCTCAATACCTCTCTTAGTTGAAAAGTGTTTGGTAGTTTGTTTGTTTGATGTAAACTTGTGCACCATGATTTTCCACTTTTATGACTATACGGATTGACAACATTTTGTTATGCCACACTTATATGCGATGGCGAATCGAAAGCAAATGTCTTTCAAATCCTACCCGCGATTGCCGAAGTATGAATCGTGTGACTGACTTATACATATACCTGATGTAAATAGGAGACTCAACCCCATGAGTTATTTTGTACATTGAATTTTTTGTTTGTTTTTGTAATCTAGTCACAACTGCAATAAATGTGTGTGTATCCTCTGCTGATTTGTTGTGTAGTCTAATGATGTTCTCATGTTGATATAAACAACGTAATATGCCATCACTATCACATTGCCCTGATAGCATTATTTTAATTATATATCGCTTACATATAAAGGCAGTTCAATCCACTACACAGGCTGTCAACAGAGAAGTATCTTTCTGTGAGCTTTGATTCAATAATTACAATGAAGTTCAAATACTATAATTGGAAACTAAAATAGACCAATTTAAAGACAAATTTTAGAAACAGCTCTTTGTTTACAAAACCACTATTACATGTTTGCAGGACTTTTTGTTTTTCATTTTAAATGATTGGATCCGTAAGTAAAATGTATAGCTGACTGTGGCTTTGAATATTGAACTTTACAAATGTTTTGTTTTATGCCTATAAAGCAGTCAAGTTGTGTGTGTGATTTCTTTATCTATTTCGTCTGCGCAACTATGTAACAGCTTGCACCACGAGGCCAATAATAGCTGCATCTAAGACATTAATTTACAAGATTAGGTAATAGGGCCAAACTATAAATAAGAGGAAGATTAAAGTATTGGGACATAGCAAATAGCAATAGGTTAAATTATTTTTCACAATTTATTTCTCACTTTCTGCAACACAGACAAAATATAGATAGCTCGATTTGAGATCACGTAGAACAATACAATTTATCAAAAACACAGATCACAGTAGCAAAAGATTAACAAACTGTGAATTCCTTTCAGTTCTGTTAGAATTCTGATCCTGTATTTATAAAACCGATTAACTGCCAGAGGTATTCATGACATGTAGCAAATATAAATAAAATGTTTTTAATGTCTTTAATTTCGTCAGGACTTGGATGGGTTTCCAAACACAGATTACAGCAGGGGAAATTTAACAAACAGTGAAGTTCTATTAGAATTCTGATCCTGTAGAAATAAAATCCGATTTAATGCCAGACGTATTCATGACTTGTAGCATATATGAATGAAATATTTTCGATCATGCGGTTGATGAAGGCATAATGTATGTTAAAGATGAATAAAACTCTGCTAATCACCGACAACACGCAACTATACCAAATACAGTCCACTCACCAAATGGACACTAACTGTTATACATCTTGTTAAGAGACAATCAATGTTTTATATAACTGTTCGAGAGAAAAGCTTTCGCGATTGAGTTTGTTAACACAGATAACTGCTATGAGCTTGACGTTTATATTGTTAAAGGTCAGTTCTGCTGAAGACAATGTAAGCATTTTGTTTCCTGTACGTTATTTCAGTACCGAGTAAAACCCTTAACATAGGATGTAATAAAGTTAGCCATATAACATTGGCTAGTCCGTTTGTGTCCAACAGCAGGTTGTTCGTTTAAATGGCGTTTCACGCATTACCTACGGCTATTTAATCCACACGACAGCAAGTCCGCCCAATTGTTGTACACATAATCGTCCATGGATTGGTTTACGCTAATAAATGCTTAAATATTTCCCTACGATTGTCTCATATTATATAGTAAAGCGTTTTCGGACATTGAGGTATTAAGTTTGTTCAATTTATAGAATGGATGTACAAAGGCGACAGAAGCTGATAGTTTACAGGTGAATGACCCATGAAAAATTATTTATGCCACGAAATGTGGTAGAGTAGAAAATAAGGGCACATAGAAGACCGCTTGGCTTTTTAAAACTTATTGACCCCAAAGTTTGTTGGGTAGGCTGGTGCTCATTAAGCGTTGTTCTTTGAGAGTTGCAGACTTTCTGTAGCTCAATCTTGGTATATTTTTTAGGTTGTAGTCTAAGATATGATGGATGTTACTTATTACACACCGGAGAGCGAATGGTGTGCTGGAAGTGGTAGATTTATGCCTATACTAGTTGGTCTCTGTGGGATCGTTTGAAATGCGTTATCAGTTTACTTAATATGCTGGCTTAGTTGTTGGTATTGTGGACTTTGGACGTAGTCTGTAGCTGTGAAAGGTGTTTACAATGTTATTTATGGTGAGAAGACACGACAGTGGCGAAGACATTGGTTGTATACAGTGGAGGTGAAAGTAGGCCTTGGATGATTTATAGGATGTTGGTACTGTGGTTGTCACTTGGTTCTGGTAAACATTGGTTATTTTATTGATCTTTTACTAATCATTAGTGTATTATATATCATATTTTTGGACAATTCTATAAGGTGAAGTTGATAATCGCTTAGGTCCTGATAAAACTAATAGGTAACAGCCGGAGAGAAAATTTAACGAACGTATTGTATCTGTTATACACGTGTATGTCTCTGTTACATGACTAAATTAAACAAATCGGAAATACATGATATTCCATATATGGTCTGACTTGATTTGTTCAGAACCCATTTCAACGGCCGATACTAAGCTAAGAAAGGGAGAAAGGTTCCCATTGAAGAACAAGTAGTATGTCAAAGTAATAAATTGAGTTTTTCAAAATGTTATAACTTGACAACATCTCCCTCTATTTCTCTTCTAAAGGTTACTGAAATAGTTTTTGAGAATCCAAAATTGCAACAGCTTTCATGGTTCAATATAAATCTGGTTTCGTTTTAAGCTACAGCTTATCTCAATTCTTCTTCCTGTATTTTGCCGTTTCTGTTAAAATCATGCTGATTTGAGACATGCTGATAACAAATATCTACCTGAATTGTAATACTGACAAATTAACCACATGGTATGAGATAACATACGTACGTCACCTGGGTCAAAGAACTGCAAAGAGTTACCTATCCAAACTTCTATTTTAATGATGGATAAAGGAAAACAGATATATATGTTAGCTAAAATCTGATTGGTTAATAAATTGTGACATGTATGAAGGAATAGTCATACAGACTGTCCATTTGCCCGAAACTATTTTCACGTTGAATAGTTTCCTCAACTAGTTTTCCTATTATTTTAAAAGCACTACCTTTCAAACGAGAAAATTTGTTTTGAAACTTATGATTTATGCTCAAATAAGGCATTCAGAATGGCCTATGTCTGTAGAGCAATTCATATCGTTATGCCTTCGTTGCAGACATTTCGAATCGACCAATATATACCTCATCCACAGAGCTTATCGGTACGTGAATTCTCCCATCCACTGACATCGATTTTTTTTAGTTAAATAAATTAACAGAATAATAAAAAAATATATATATCAGAATATCGCCTGATATCGGTCTCTAAGAATAGAAAATTGTTGATAACTAACAATAGAAAGCTGACGACTTGAGGTTTTGAAAAATTGTCCACAAATTGTATTTTATTTAGCTATTTATCTCGTAGCTATATGAACTTTTGAAGTTCTATCAGACTGATAGGTCTCCATGGGTTTATGTCATTTCGATATTATTTATTTATTTTTATTAAATTATTGAATCAGAAAATTATCCCATATTCCTCGTAACCCAAGTAACAATAGAAAAATATTCGGGTATGTGACATGTTGTTAAGATGCGACCAGGTTGGGTTATTTTACAAAACCAGACTAATAGTGTGTTCATAAATTACATCACAAGTGGAGAGTTTATCCTTGGCATTTGTTGATAAATTGAGAGAATACACGGAGGAATAATAATAGATTTCCAAGTCTTCCGCTTTTCATTCCTTGACTCAGGAAACAAAACACGAATCAAGTAATTTCCTGCTTATTGGCTAAAGGTCTTCCAAAAAAAATTGTCTGGTTTTTTGGACGCAGACATGTTTTATACTATGTTCGCGACAACCAATTCCCGATTTGTGCTGTAAGAGCTAGATGAATTAACAATCGCACACTGGGATGTAACGGGTGTTTACCCCCTGGGAAATTGAAAATATCACACCCCCACAAGTTTTTTTACGGATAATGGATTCATTTATTTATAGTTTAGGCCGTTTATTGTCTTCGAGATGGATTTTAACTATTAGTACGCAAAGCGAGTCTGTGAAAGTAGGGAGTAGGAACACAGATAAACAAAGCAGTATTTTCTGTATTTTAACATAAAGACCAGTTAAACGGCGTAACTTAACAATGAAGAATACTATATAGCGCAATATCAATGTCCGTGTAACATTATAGTATCTAACTGGCTGTTTAGTAAAGGGAGGTTTCAACAATGCGCCCAGGGTCATATTCTCGAAAATTAGGCTTACCTTCGATGAAATCAGAATACTCGAAAATGGATAATACTCATTCAAATCAAACGCACCTAGCTATTTGAATGTGGATTAGTAGATAGTTTCTGCTCTAAACAATACCATTCGATTGACGTAAGCCTTCATCATAGTGTGATAGTTCGTTATGTGGATGGATATAATTTGAAAGCATAATTTCAATTAAATTTAATTGCGAAGCAGCTAACCGTGAATGCATTGTTTTTAATATGTAATTATAAGCTAAAAACTCACATGGTTTCTGATAGCTTGTTAAAAATATCCTAATTTTTGGGTCGGAAAAACTAATGGTATGTTTTGGTTGCTCCCCTCATTTGTAATACACACTAATTCTATGAAGACCGCTAAGGAACCTGCTTAAACACTTCAGGTATCTGATGGTGTAGCTCAGACTTCTTCACGGGACAGAATGATCACGTCCAATGAATGATTAAACAGTAGATTGTGAGCAGAATTGCTAACGTAAATGTACCTAGTTTACAATAATTCCTTCCTCGGCTGAATTGACACGATCGTTTAAGGGTATAACCATTTTTTTCGAAATAGAAAAATGTTAATCATAAATGAAGATACGAAAGAACTATATCGATTGTCTGTGTTTTCATGTTTTTCATTTTGAATTAAAATCTCAACAACACATCTTTAAAAAATTACAGAATATTATGATAAATGCTAAACCGGATTAATTGTCAATATATCAATTCTGATTCCATGAAACCTGTTTGTTCGTCTGTGAGCTTTTCTTGTTAAAAGTTTGCAATAAACATTATAAGTTTTGTTTTTAGTTTTTCGGAGACAGCTAGTCGCTTTCCTATCGAGCTGAGTAAATACAGTAACGCGATCAGCATTTTCTTGACGAATTACGTGACAAAGAAATGATTTGAGACATTTAGTCCAGGTCCCTTTCAATGATTTAAACATAAAGCAATTCGCATAAACTTTAACTTTATTATATTTCTCGGTAACTCAAGACAGTCCATCGAAGTGTATTGATGGAAGCAAAAGCCAGAGATCCATTCACTATTTAGTAATGAAGAGGTACTGTCTCCAATCTGAATTACCTTTCGTTTTAATATAATAGCAAATATAAAACATGAATATTTTGCTCAAACAAGTTGTGAATATTTTTGTAACTTATTTGATACACCGAGGTAATTACTTAGTTCGCTTGGTCAGTGCACTGCAATTTTGAATGTATAACATCATTGGAATCAAATACCTTTGGACTGTTTCTTTTATGAGAACAGTTATCTATTTCATACTTGCATTGTTTGTTCTCAGTTTTGAGTCAGCTCATTATCTGGCTGAGATTCGATTAACTGGAAAATCTCAAATACCGTAACTTTTACGATATGGGTGTCATTTCTGGAAATGGATTTCAAAACGTTGTCCTGACATAAAAGTCTTTGTGACACTTATTGACGTAAAGTTGTCCGTTGAGCGTTCGTTAATAAGACAAACCCGCGATTTTAACAGTGAGTTGAAGTAACTGGCAAGACGTCACCGAGGGAAGACACACTTTAAGAACAGTCCAGAAATGTGGACTTACTTGTACTTTTGTGATATTTAAGGTAGTAAATAGATATATTTTCGAGATGGAAACACTCGGTGACATAAAACTACAAAATACTTGAAACCCGTTTGACATTTTTGAGAATAAAAATGGATGGCATATATGCATATTTAATACGATTCTCAAATAAAACATGTCGCTCCAGACAAAATTACAAGATCGATTTTTTTTTCTAGTGAAAGATTGTATGTAATAACCTTTGACATTTTATAGACTGTCGGCTCCATATGGTCTTCTTGCAAAGGCTTTGGAGTAGAGTAATGTTTTTGAAGAGAGAATTTTTTTATATATGGGATAACGTTCATGCCAAATGATACATAATTAAGTACTATAATTGTCAATAAATACCAATTAAAATGATCACAAGGAAAAGTATGCCATTCACATGCTAGCAAACAAGTTTTTCAAACACCGATTCATTAATATATTATAATAATAATAATAATAATTAATTTTTGGGAGGGAAACACTATAATGGTTTAAATTTTAAAGATTTCGTTTAATGTTGAAATTAATTTCAAAATGTTGTCGATTAGAGCGAAAACAACATATCGAGGTCAAAATCAAATCAAATCAAATCAAATCTTTATTTAAAGTCGGTTTTACAATAGATAACATTAGCCGGAGGCTACTTATGCCGA
>JAVFBW010115679.1:3750-15630 GCA_034783835.1 Mopalia ciliata | reverse complement strand
TCATACACATCAATGAAGTTTGAAAAAAACGAACACGCTTTAGGGATCACGTATATGGCCTAAGCATATATGCACAAGTCTTGTGGAAGAGCAGCGTAATTAAACCGTGTGTCGCATGTTGTAAGTGTATTTACATGCATTAGCGTCCCCATCTGTTTTACGCACCTTCTCGGGGCAATAACCAATGTTAGGATTAACCTTCTGCAAACGTTGCTATGGTAATACGAGGCTGTTAAAGAGCGTGACCTTATATTCAATACAATCTGCACACTGACAATGTTTTACAAGAAAACTGACTTTAACGGGTCGTACTCTTTTTTTTTTTTAGCTGCCGTCGTAAGACATACAATCAATTTTTCAGTAGTACATTTTCAAGAGCAAAACAACCATTATACTAATGACACTTTCCAATACCAAGGATTATACGACAGGTAATACTAAACATCTTTGGAATCAACCAGAGATTTTAAATATTTGATATATCATTCAAATATTTACGATTTTATCACGGAATTTTTATCAACGTTGTTATTGTCACCAATAGTCTTTAACGGAAACTTCTAATGGAATTGGATAATTTTGCCATCAGAATATAAGATGTTTGCATTAAAGGAATATTTATTCACGATAAGATAATTTTATTCAATAAAACAAAAGAAAATTAATTTTAAAGAATACTCTTTAACTGATACGGCTCGTGCTTAACATGTATCTGCACAAATAACCGATGCCCTACATTTTGAATGCATTCTTTTTTCTATAAAGGTAACACCGGGTGAACAAAGTCTCTTAAGTGTCCCTTTTCGTTGCCAGTTGATTTCTACTTTTGTTCTAGATTGTGGATTCAATCATAATCCATTAAAGAAATGTTGTTTAGCAAAATAGCACAATCTATGAGATATTATTATACAATATTTCAATTAAACTAAGTGTTATGTACGTAAATATATAAATATAAACCAAAATTAATTCAGTTAAGACCTAGCTGTTTCAAATTTTATCTCGACAGAAGTAGACATTTTATTTTACACGATTTTTTTTATAAATTGATTGCAATTCTCAATCAAAACTTGCTTCACGTTTAGCACAACAAAATATATGTACGTTTTAATTATCTGAATTGTCATGACAAGTAGAAATCTCAGCACTATTCCTAGTCCCTTCAGACAACGAAAAAACACTTTGGCAATAACAATCAGTATTTCACAACGTACTAATCCTGTCAGATATAAGTCATGTAGCTCTTTCGCAATGTAGCTAACGATTGTTATGTACGAACACTTTCTGTTATTCTAAATGCCATGGAAAAACATTTTTCTGGCATTTGTTAACACAACAACAGCAAATATCGGAATGTCATCTAGAAACAAAATCTGTGTAGTGAATTGCACACCATTATGAACCTTTGTATCCTATATTTATTATGCTGTACAAAACTGGAAAAACGTTTTAAAATAATGTAAAACACTAACTAGTAGGTCAGTTATGGATAGCTGTCGAGAGGGCTGGCCGGTTACCGAGAGTAATCGGTGAATGCCCCCTTAGAGTTTAACAAAACCGATTGTGACCTTTAACAATGATAATTTGTGTTTTTACATAATTTTTCGATTATCGATTATACTAGCGTATGAGTTATGTGAATGTATTAACTGGATATAAAGTTTTCTGTTAGAAAACATGGGTGTGTTGTTCTCTTCAAGAGGAACAAACCGATGAATTTGTTTGCTTGTTTGATTGGTGTTTAACGTCGTACTCAAGGATATTTCACTTATATGACGACGTATTGTCCACTTCACACTGTGCGCAGCCTTGTTACGGTCGAAAACCGGGAGGAAACCACCCCTGCGATTGCCGGAGCCACAACATGTGACTCACTCATATACATGATGGTCGAAAGGCGGACTCGAACCCGTGAACGGTTAATCGAAGCATGTTCAGCTCAGGAAGCGCACTCGCTTCCACTGAGCCATGGCAGCGGAACCATCCGATGGAAGCCGGAAGCCGAAATTGTGTTGCAAAACGGGTCTGGTTTGATAATTAAATCAACAGTTAATATTTGGTTGAACATGGGACGTTAATTTCTTTAATGAGTCCAATCGTCATCTTCTTTGTAACAATTCTGGATCTAGTTTTATTTACTTTTAAGTCATAATCTTTTCTTAAATCAAACAGAGCAACTATCTTTTGTTTTTACATGTTCAGCTAAGATCTTTTGCTTTTACATTTTACAAGTTATGTCGGTCTCTGGTGTTAATATAGAAAGTAACAAATACATTATCTTCACGTGAGGAGTACGAATCATTGTTTTTAGCGCGAACTGAATGAAAATTTTATGTGAGACCAAATAGGTAAAAAATAGAAAGGAAATGAATTAAAATGTCACAATCACCTGGTGTTGAAAAGTTATCTGGATAAAGCTATCACCTGAACAGTCTTTACTTCAGACACAGATGAGTTATTATTGGTTAAGGGAGATACTCTTGGTTTTAAAGATAAAACAATATTCTTTTTTAATTTTTTTTTTTCGCATTTAAAGTATAAATCTTTTGTCCCTTGTGATGAAACAGAAACGTTTGATTTTACAAGTTATGTCGGTATCTGGTGTTAACATAGAAAGTAACAAATATACATTATCTTCACCTGAGGAGTACGAATCATTGCTTCTAGGGTAAACTTAGAATCTTTGGTTATTTTTAACCCGAGATCTGTTGTTTTCACAACTGATATCATGTAAAGTTCGCACGTAAAGTGATCAGCATTGAAACAAAACGCACATTATAAGACTGATAATTAATTCATAGAAATATTTATAGAATTGAATTAAAATTTTACGTGAGGCCAACTAGGTAAAAATAGAAAGGAAATGAATTAAAATGTCACACTCACCTGGTGTTGAAAAAATTATCTGGATAAAGCTATCACCTGAACAGTCTTTACTTTAGAGACTGTCTCTGCACGGTACACAATCAATACACGATCAGCAAATATACTCTCCTCCACGCCACAGCACTTGTTGACTGACAGATCCAAGCGAACGACTGGCCGCTAGATACCGACCCCGAGCTATAACGACTTCGCGTCTCTTTTCGCGTAACAGCCAGGTAAGACGAAGAAGTGTCAATGGTACATTCAGCCCACGGGAGGATTGCCAAGCAATCTATCGAAGCCTATCTAGATATGGTTAAGGGTGTTTCCTACAGGAACACTTTGATAGACTTCCAAAAAAGGATTTCTGCTTAATGTCATGTGCAATAGAACCTTTATTGTTTCATTTTAAAAAATTTCACCAAAAAATAGTTTGTATTGAAATGCTTTTAAATTAATTTGGACACTAATGCTTACTTTAATGTTTTCTACGTGGCGTCAACTAATACACAGTTTCGACAAAAAATCAAATCATTGTAAATACTATCGCTACAGTAATTAAATTTGTTTTGCCCTATTAATTGGCAGAGATATATCAGAGGATGTTCGTTTAACAATGTCATACATGGAAAATTACAATATAACTGGACCGTATCGTCAATGGAGCTAAAACTTATTCAAATATCTTTAATGTCAATTTTGCTGTGATAGTTCAATTTATTGGGGAGAACTCAGCACGTTTCTAATGTCTATAGCACGTTAGGACGTCGGTTATAAAGTCAGACCTACATGCCATGTGAAAAAACCGTAGCCCTAGCGTGGGTGAAACCATTCCTAATTGGTCTGACTGTCACTTCCGGTTTTCCAATGTAGTACCGGAAATGTGCGTCTTCAATAGCGAAGAGTTCTCTCCACTTCAAATCTTGAGATTTTCAATACCGTCAGAATTTTCCCGTTGTAACAGACAGAATTTACCAGCTCTCACTGAATAACAGCTTGTTAGATTTATACCACCACAATAACTAAGTGGGCTGACTGAATGCGTGAGAAACATAATGACAGATCTCGTCTATTCTCGCGAGATTTCCACTCCACTCTCTTAAGACTGAAGACAGGCTTATTTGCCCGCCGGCTTGAGCTAGCCCATAGAACATACGCCGGACAATTTCCGATCCGTTTACGCTGCTAATAGGATATTGCATAGATCGATTACAAGCGCATTATCTGTTGAAAAGTGGTCCATGAATACGACAGTTGATTACAACACTCTAGGGAAGCTACTTTACGTCTGCTTTTTATAACATATGTTTAACAGTATGCTAAGTTTTATTCCATAATTTAAACTTTATAAAAAAACTCCGAAATAAATCTAATAATCTTACAATCTTACAATCTTACAGACTGTTGTCATTCTAGCATCGGCTTATTTTTTCATTTATAACAAAGATTGTACAGATCATCAGGGTTCACGAATGTGTATTTATATATTTATAAATATATATCAATATAAATTATGAAGAGAATTACACAGATTTTGTAGAATCTAAGATAGCTTAAATATTGTAGCGTTAAAATCACTGTACACGAGTAGTGTAATTCCGAAAAACGATAACCCCATTTTGACTTTATCATGCCATCATTAAGAGATTTTTTTTATCTCCTGATGAAGGCATAACAAATGCTGAAATATTGAGTCAAAATGAAGTTATCGTTTTTCGGAATTACACTAATTGTGTGTTATGTCAAACTCTGCAGTGGAAATAAAGGTTTCTTAAAATCACTGGTTTTGATAGCTTTGAGCGCACCGGTTCATCCAGGTGACAGCTTGACTTCAACTTCTGTTTCTGGCAGCTAATTAGGCAAATTTGCAGCTTCATATAAGTATGATTGTGAAGAACACTTCTGATAGAAGAGAACACATATCGTGTCAACAGATTACAGAATTATGTAGCATGCATGTACAACACGACAACAAGTATGTGGTACAAACATAAGTATCCCGTAATGAGCATTGAGTAAAGTAACTTTGACGTTTACGGATTACACAATATTACACGTAAATCTTAGGCAATTACAAAACCATTGGTTTGTAAGCTGATAATAGTCAGCATTATACGTATAGCGTAGACATAATTGAAAACGGGTGATTATAGGGGACACAAAGAACTATGCACGCTCCAAACAAAGCCAACCACTGACGTGCTTTTGTCTTAGCACGACATTATAAGTAGCTTATCCCCCGCCACCGCCACCCCCTCCCTTCTAACAAAATCAAATTACTGGTTTATATACTGAATTATTTAGCAGTCGGCATGTCGGTCTACTGGTCACCCTTCTGTGTCAAATGACCTATTCGGCCTCCAGTATAAGAACGAGCTAAACTGGAAAAATGGAACGATTTTAACTAGGTTTCTTTTAGGTTTTCATCGTATTAAGGTTACAAGTACCATCGTTCTTGGCTAAAATCAAATAACTATAAGTGCAATTGAAATCACCAATCGAACATAAAAACTATTATCACCAATTCAACCCTTTACAGAAAAATCCTTGAAAATTCTCTAGGATTTGGAAAATCCTATAAGATCATATAGCACATAAAATCACTGAAATATAAAATACTTATGCCCATAAAGTAAACATTACCATCTCAAACACCGTCATGACTTCATTTTCTGCAATATACTGTTCTACTCCCAGACTACACGCCATACTGCCGCTGAGGGATTATCGCGTAATTGGGATTCTTAATATACGTGTTGGTCTATATGGATTTACAAAACTGTAAAGCTGTGGCCAATTTTTAAGATTTGTAAATTATTGATAAAAAATGCTATGTTTTAAATATCGTCACGATTTCTCGACATAATATAAGAAAAACTCAGTTGCGTTAAACGTCTTTATTTTTATACAACAGTCGTGAATTGTACAAATATTTTCGTGGGATTTCAACTCTATATTCATTTAATAGTGAAACTTCGTTGTTCTTTTAAACATGTGCAAGCCTAATGTCATTTGCTTAATTTTGGTTGTTGCATTTCGTCGTAAATATAAAGTAAAGCTTTTTTTAAAGACCATTTTAAATTTGCTACAGTCTTAGAAAAAAATTATCTAATGGAACCCTTTAACGTTGTTCAAACATGGCTCTAGTGGAACCCTTTATGGTTTTGCAAGGAACCCTGTTCCAAACATGTCTTTTCTAAAGAACCCTCAAAGAACCATTATTTCTGATAGTGTATGCTATGTTCAACCATTATTTCTGATAGTGTATGCTATTTTCAACCATTATTTCTGATAGTGTACGCTATTTTCAGCCATTATTTCTGATAGTGTATGCTATTTTCAACCATTCTTTCTGCTAGTGTATGCTTTTTTCAACCATTATTTCTGATAGTGTATGCTATTTTCAACCATTATTTCTGATAGTGTATGCTTTTTTCAACCATTATTTCTGATAGTGTATGCTATTTTCCGTCTTCTGTTTTAACTAACAACACAATAAATGAGGGTTTCTACAAATAACACACATAAGCTTGAATGATCTGTTTAAGATTGTCGTATTCGAGGGGAACGAAATGAAGTGTGATGTGGGTTAATTAAACCTTTCGATTTATTGCTGACGTCGTTATATGCCGGAATTATCGTGATACGAGTAGACATAAAGGCTATTTGCTATGGTTTGTCTGTTTGATTGGGGTTTAACGTCGTACTAAAGGGTATTTCACTTCTATGACGAAGTATTGACCTCTTCACACTGCACCTGGTCATATTACCATGGAATCCCGGACGAAAACCTCGTAAAAACCACCCCGCGATTGCCGGGGCCATAACATGTGGCCCGCACATATACCTGGTGGTCGACAGGCGGACTATATACTATGGAGTTAAGAGCAAAGAAAACATAAAAATGACTCCAAGACATGTGGAAAGGTATTCTGCATGCCTGAAAATAATAGTACCAGTTCAGCTTTAAAATGGTCAAATCTGTGTTCAGAATAAATACCCTGAATGTTCATGCTACAAAATTGTCTAGCTGTCTGTCTGAACAGAATAGGCACAGTTAAGAGATTCTGCCGCCTATTCCGAAATCAATCCATACATTTGTTGTATTCTGAGGTAGGTTGTTATGAATATTTATCTCAATTTAGACAGATTGAGTTGATTTTTCATAAGCTGCAATATTCAAAACCGCAGACAAATTGTTTCTTCAAAAACTAAAAGAATTTTGTGTGCCTTAATGGTAGTGGGTAAGTTCCGTTCGATTTTCCACTTCATACAGAAACAGGACAACACAAATAACACACAGTTTAATATTTCCACCCAAGGACGAAATGTTTGGTAAGTGTGTGCGCGCGCGTGTGTGCGTATGTGGGTGCGGCATTCATTTTTGCTCTCCGTTTTCTCTGTTCATGAAAAGAGACATGTAATGATAAAAATAACATGCTACTTGGTAAAAGAAAAGAAAGGATAATGGCAGACATGTACAGTAATGAGGATATACTAATTCTGTGTTTTACTTCCATTCGGAAAGTTTAATCTTATCAACGGCAACCGACCATGTGTACATTAACATTGTTGTCACTGGCAAGATGAACAGCGATTCGATACGTACAAAGAGTTTCTTATGAATGTTCGACATGGACTGTTTTTGACAATATCGTTACTAAAAATAACAGATTTAAAGATTCAACCATGCAGTAATTATTGCCTGAATTATAGGATTAACCCTTAGTTTTCCGGAAAGTTGAGTTTCCTTGATTTCTAAAACAGCAGCTTGTCCGAATATTAGAAAGTGGTCTTCTGATTATTTTTCTTTTCTACAGCATTTGTTTTCGTCTTTAAAATTACTTTCTATATTCATAGGCTGCTGGTTAAAAAATACACCACGGCTGCAAATTTGCCATTTCTCACTTTCCAAACCTCCCCAATAAATACGCTATCAAGAGCCATTCTCAAGGCCAACGGACCAGTCTTGTCAATGCTAACTGCCAAACATGAAGCCGGCAACAACACACTGTTGATACAATGTAAGTATTAGGGTCCCAAGCCTTTAAGTTACCCTTATTTCCATCCCCACCTCGAAATATCATCAGTTATGCATGATCCTATCTTCTAAATGAATAATTAATATTAACGTTATATTAAAAAAATTTATAGTTCTTCCGAAGCTAGGAGGAGAAGAGAACATACCAAGTTAACTTAGGCTGATACCACTTTAGGTATAAAAAGGCCCAGTTGTCTGTTTGCTTTTTTTTTTTTCGGAGGAGGGGGGGGGGGGGGTAAATATTATTATTAGCCAATTCTGCCGCAGACTCCCTCAAGACAATGGACTGCATGTACAGTCTTATATGGATATTTGCCGCTCGATTGGTATCATTTCAATTCTTTACTTCAAATGCTCTGGTAATGAAAATCTCTGCTGTTAAAATTAAAGACATTCACAATTTTAAATATTAGGTAATCGTAGTTTTTCAAATACACCAATTCAGAAAATAAATTGGAAACATCTGAAGAGATGTTTGAAAAGTCTGTACGAGTAATGCATTGTAAAAGGCAACCTTCTTCCAGATAAGGTTGTGCTGTATAGTTGTACTGAACTCAAAATGCAGACTTTATCGACTTTGATGACGTCATGACGTGTTGTTATGTGGAGGCTTCCTGCTGCTCTGGGGCCATAAGGAGCAGCAGAAGCGGGTTTGTTTTGTAATTGATTTGAATTATTCTTATTTTCCATCTACCATTGGACTGGCAAGCCAATAAACGAGTAGCAGAGTTTTTAAATATGTATATTTAAAAAAAACCAAATACAATGTCCCATCTAACATTGGGCTGGCACGCCATTATTCGAGTAAAAATTATTTTAAATACGTTTAAATTTAAACAAACAATACGTTGTCCACACATCTGTCTGCGTGAGACAGCAGACGACGTGTCCAAAATAATAAAAAAATAATCAAGCGTTTCTGATAAAAGATTCTGCGCATGCGTTCCCTCTTGAGATAGCATCCTTCAACTCTATTATTATGGAGGGCAAAGATTTGAATGACAACTTGAAGCCAGTCTGTCCTGCGATCGTTCTGTGTTGTCTTTGTTTTCTGCCAGTGAGGAAAAGGCTGATCTCCTTCACCAATGTGGCTGACACGTTGTCATATGAGTCTACCCATTGATATCGTTTTCTAAGTAGACTGGCTTATCTTTTCACAAAAGCAGACGAGTTTTTAAATTGATTTGCCCCTTTATTGCCATTTTCGTTCAAACGGTGACGGAACAATTTAAAGAACTGGTTGCTCATTGGGGTTTTAAGTTGACAAGAAAAAGCGGGCCCTTGGGTTACAGGCCCAACACTCTGCGGACTGAGCTGCAGATACTCGCGCCAGAATAAGTCCAGACTACGAACCCAATGTAGAAGGTGCTGTTCTCTCTCCATACAGCACGAGTAGGCATACAGGGATGCTTAATGGTATATACATGACTGTACTGTATTAAATATACTGAAAAGACACCATAAGCCTGTTTAACTGTGCTTTACAAATGTTTAAACCAAGACATGTCACAAACAGCTATGTGATATATTTGTAAAGTTGCTCCTCATTGTGTTTGATTCTGGCAGTGTACTCGAAGGTTGGCACCAAGGTACTATCATTAGGCATGTATATGGAAAGACAAAGGCCCAAGATCGGAAGCCTAATAACAATTCTCATTTGTTAATGTAAGGTTTATAAAGTGATTATATAAGTAACTTACTTACTACATATTGTGAATAGCCCGATGAACGTGGTGAATGTCAAGCAGATTATAAACGGATACACTATTCACTTGACATAGATTGTGCTATGTATTGTATAATTAAATATTACTTACAGGTATCAAGAACTTGTACATTTAAAAATCTTCCGATTCTGCATGGAGAGATAGGATACGGTATAAACGTCTAATACAATATCATTGGGAAATGTTTGCAAGTTGCGATAAGTATGTACGAGCCGATTCAATCTTGTGTACCAGAATGCGACTCCTAAGCCTATTGGTAGCCCTGTGGCTTTGGGTGCGACAAGGGGATACTTTTTCTCCTTTGACCTTTTCCTCAAACGAGTTACAGCCATTAAGGATATAGCACAATATAATCGTGTTACAGAGATTATCAGTAAAAATAGAAAATAAACTTAACATTTATGTTCTTGTACTTAATTTTTTTGTGCGGTTGAAGCAGTTATAATTTTTGTGTAAAATAGTGCATGAAATAAATGCTGCCAGTGATAATTTTTCACAATTGTGCAACAAAATTAAGACTGGGAATAAACATTGTAGAGGCTTAATGTTAATTATTTTGAAACATAGAGAACATATCAGTTTACCGGTGTTTTATATATCAAGGATAGAGAAATAGAAATACTTCATTTTAATCCTATCTGTCATAAAAAAATTCTGGCTCATTTGTAAAAGAAGATAATCTACTGTTTCACCAATCGACTGAAGTACTATTAGCAATGAATATAAAATCGAACAAATTATCTCTGTCAATAGAGCATGGAGTTAAAAGGGCTTAACTAGTTAGTGCGACCTGTACTCGTGTGTAGCTGTGTGATAAAGGGATTGGAGTCTCGTTTACCAGTGAAACGATTCTTTCTCACCTGTTTCAAACGAAACTTTGGAATCAAAATCAGTTCATCTAATAATTCTATTTCAAACGAAATACCTGTATTTCCAAGCTCTATATGCACGTGTATACAGATGCAATGGTGTTCTTTTCGTGATTATAATGAATACGCATTATATCTGACAAAGAATCCAGGTCATCTTACATCAGTTTATATCAGTAAATATAACTCTTAGTGCAATACACTTTAAACTTGTTAGTTTTAATAAAGACATGCAATTTTCTAGTAAGCTAAGGCAAATCAGACTGTTAGTAACCCGCTATTCTTTAAAGCCACTGCTTATATTGCCGCAAAAGAAAATGTTGGTTTCCTCCACTGAGATTCGAACTCGGCTGTTAGATAACAGTACCAGTGCTCAAGCCAACTGAGTTGCAAAGGCTTACGACAGAACCTTGAAATTTCAACGACCCAGAAATGTCATCAAAGTAAATTTGGGAGCTTTCCAAGACGAATCTTTCTTTAGACATAATCTCAAAAACGTTTGGAGAACCAAACTATACAAGAACTTCATGTTGCTCAGGGGCGTTCAGAGCTAAGAGCAGCTTGGAGCCGATCTGTTTGTGATGTATTCTATTACGTCCTGTGATTGTCGTTTTTATGTTGTCAGGGGCGTCCGGGATGGTAGCCCTTTTCGTTAGATTGACACGGCTTCATATGTTTGTTTGTTTGTTTGATTGGTGTTTAACATCGTGCTCAAGGGTATTTCACTTATATGACGATTGACGACGGACACAAATATAGAACATCACAAACAAATCTGCTTCCCGTTACCCTTTAGCTCTGCGAACACCAGCGCAACAGAAAGCAGCCCTTTTCTCGCCTCTTACTATCGACCGAGAAAGCCGAGGGAGTATTCTCTAGGACCACGGCCCACCCGCTTCCTTACAGAGTCGGCTTCATATGAGACACATATTCTTAAATGTCAATCATACAAATCAATCTATTCTATTCCGGGATTCATGATAATTCAAAAGCATTTACCTATCGAATTCCAGACTGAATTGAGTCCTTTTTTGTTCTATATATAAATAGTCCAACCAGGTCCCTTTTTTTAACAACTGAAAGTTTTGCGATTCATAATTACTTTCTAGCAATACATGTGCAACGACTATTCATACCTCTCACTCTGAAATCCTCAAATGCGCACTGCGCACATCATCAGGCACGAAAATCAATCTTCGCTTTTATGCTTGTATTTTTTTCTCCAGAATTTGAGAACGTCCGGGAATGGAGTGTGTGCCCCTGTTAATAGGTTTCCGGTGTTTAACGACGTACATTAGATTATTTCACTCACATGACGACATACCTGGCCAATGGGCGAGGGGGGGGGGGGGGGGGGGGGGGGGGGGGGGGGGGGGGG
>JAVFBW010115668.1:0-15631 GCA_034783835.1 Mopalia ciliata | reverse complement strand
ACAAAAAAAAAAAAAACAAAAAAAAAAAAAGTTGAAAAGTGTTTTACACACCTTTGCAGTAAATGTATAGAAACATTCAATAAAAAATTATTTATTTATAAATATGTAATTTTGTGAGGTTCAGAGTGAAGAAACTGTCAACCGATTAAATAGGGCCTATGTGTATCGTCCGATCAACGGTTTTCGAACAGCGCCGGTTTTCGAACGTTTAATTATTTTCGCTTGTTTTTCAGTGATTTTTTGATACAGAATGATGTTAAAATGTTAGAGCTGTATCTCGCCTATTACTTGAAGAAAACAGAATCTTCAGAGGCCTGCCTGAAGGGTAATTAAGACGCTTTTAAATCAGTCACGTGACTTTCTTGAGTGTTCGGAAACTGGTGATCGGAGTAGGTGCGGGTCAAAATAAAATGGAACACATTTTTGGATAAATGCTTTTCGCAACTCTAAAAACGAACAACACTGATCTCTACTGTAGGCTACGACATCATGACATAGTCCTGGTCTATTTTTAAACCTGTCATTTGCCAGTGAACGACCGCATAATATACTGGAATCGACCAAATATCACTACAAAGCATGATTAATAATGTTAAAGAATGAAGTTACCAAACAGTGAAGTTTCACATGGCGGAATTTTAGTTTTCAAACGGTAGACTAGTGCATGGGTACTACATTCCTGCATTATGTCAGTTCAAATCTTTGCAAAATAGTAGAAGTTTTATCATTTCGATGCAACGTTAATTATGGTAAAATAAAATATTACTTACTGTTTAATTTAATAAGACGTTAAATTAGTCGATATGTTTACGAGCTGCTTGCATTTTGTAGGCATATTTCTTTACTAACATAAGGACTGTTAAATGTTGCTTAATTTAATCTGAATAGACCTACATTCGTGGCACTTTATGTAATAGGGTGGTGTTGCTTGGTGATTGCAGTTTGAAATGCACGGGCTGTATTTAAGTGATTTACCCTTCGGTAAGTTGTTAATCGTCAATCAATCATCCAGAAAAAAATAAATCCAACAATATTCGAACTTAACTCAATCAGGCAATTGTGGGCCTATAGTGTAATTGAAAATAAGACAGATTTTGTTTTACAGCGTTTAGGCCTATAGGAGATTCATAATTATTATTCGAATGAATTCTCAAAATAGGCCTATATATATATTTATTTTATTCCCATATAAAAATTTTAATTGATGTCGAATTGAGGTTGGGTTATTATATTTCATAATTTCGTTAGAACTAACAAATTTTGATTACATTTTAATGGGCAATTGAAATAGGAAAATAGATAGTTTTAGATTATCCATTTACTTACTAGGCCCATGCAGGGTGAACATATCGGTGGAGAAAAAAACCCTAAAAAAAACATGATGACTTATTAAACATATTTATAGTTATCTTCTTACCTCATGCTTTCAACATTCAGCCACATTCTTGTTTCGACCAAATGAATCTTCCATAAAAACTTTGTAGCAATCAATATGGCTTGGGACACGAATCCAAACGGAGACACGACGTTAAAAAAATGTCCTTCCATCACATTTGTAAAAAGCACAGATTTGAATTAAAAAAAATCAGTTACGTTGCTAAGGTGAAATGTTTTGCTGAGTTGGACATTTCCCCCTCGAAATATCGTCGAAACATTGACTAAGCAGACCTCCATAACTAATAACTGACACAAAGTTGATATCCCGCTTATTTTAAACTGTCTTTCTTTGACGACAGCCATGTTTGTTCATTTCGTGAAATTCTGTTCTCGATATCGATGAAGATTGTTTAATTTTTTCTAGTTTGAAACATAAAAATTAGAAACCAAGCTATACCAACACACAAATAGATAATGAAGAAATGATAAAACTGTCATAAGTTGCCAAAAAACAACAAAGAATATTAATTTGAAAGAATAAAAGGAGCTTACTTCATCAAAATCGATAAAAAATTTCCAGTTGAGACACTTTTCTTACTGAAAAAGAAAAAAACGACACCGTTTTGGAAGGTAAAACTTTTTAGAGTACACCTCCATGTTTCAATTATTATGTTTTCAGTTTTTATTTCAATTTAATCGATACAATATTACTGCAAAAAGTGGAATTTCAAAAGTCAAGAAACACAAAACAGAGAAATTGTACGAGAACTTGTCGAGGAAGGCAAGGTGATTTCGTTGACGTCCGCGCTCACTGTATAAATCTGACTGCAGGCTCTGAAGGAGCATCACTTTCATCTGAATTTTCTGGAAAGTAACTTCGAAGATTTCAACATGTCTGTACCCGGATCACGAACTGCTAGCCCACCGAGGTCTGCCCCTCAGGCTCTGAAGAAGAAGAGGGCACCAAGAGCTCCTGCTACACATCCCACCTATGTAGAGATGGTTCGTTCTGCCATTGCTGCTCTTAAGGATCGCGGAGGCTCATCACGTCAAAAGATCGGCACCTACATCCAGGCCAACTACGATGTAGGAAATGAACAGACAAGAATCAACGCCCGTCTGCGAACTGCCCTGAAGTCCGGTGTAGAGAAAGGTGTGCTCATCCGAAGCGCAAACAGCAAAGGCACCGGAGCTAATGGATCTTTCCGTGTTGGAAAAGCCCTCCCCAAGAAGAAGGCAAAGAAGGCTGGGGCCAGAAAAGGAAAGAGCCGCGCAAAGTCCCCAAAGAAGAGGCGATCGCCAAAGAAGGGCAGGAAGAGCGCTAGCAAGAAGAAGCCAAAGAAGGCCGCAAAGAAGAAGACTACGAAGAAGGCCCGTAAATCCCCTGTTAAAAAGGCCAAGCGCTCTCCCAAGAAGAAGCCAGCCGCCCGCCGCAAGCCTGCTGCCAAGGGAAAGAAGGCAAAACGTTAAAACCTTCCTTTAACAAAACAACTTCCAAAGGCCCTTCTTAGGGCCAACCAAATCCACGAAAAAAGATCTCTTGTTTGCAATGCATGTTTTGACACCTGGATTTTTTAATTTTTTTTTTGGTATAGCTTTTCACAAATATTAACGACAGCTTTGGAAAAAGGTACTAAACATTTTAATGTTTTATTTTTTATGTATTCAAAATTTGAAAATTTGTAAAATTTAATTCTGTAGGGCTAGTTGGTACAGTTTTTCACGTCTTATTTTTGTTTTTTTTAAATACAATCTGCCGAGTCAGGAGTGGCCCTGACGTTTAATTTTTGATAATTCCTGAAGAGAAAAACAGAATATTATCGGACTATTATAAATAATAGTGCGCCGCGCTTTAACGTCATACGCCTCCTAAATTAAAATTATAAAAAAAGCTGTCTATTCTGTATTTCATTATTGTATTTAGTATAACCTCTGGTTACTATATTACTAATCCCAGGTATAGGCCTAACTAGTTGAAAAGTATCTCATCTTGTCAAAACTAACCAGATATCCATTATTATTAATAGAAATTTGATTGGAGCATTTTCTGTCGGCTTATTTACCTGACTGTTAGGACATTTTTTCAGTTTGTTTGTTTAAATATTGATAAATTGATTGGTGTTATATGGCGTGCTAAGGATATTTCACGTATGTATATGACGGCAGTGCATTGCAACAATAATTGACACTGGACGTTTTGATAATGTCATTAAGATATGTCTTCCTTCACTGTTAAGTAAAGACAGTACTACTGCTCTAACAAACTGCCCTTAGCCAGAGGGTAAATATTAATAAATAAAATTAAACAACCCAGGTTTAACACCGTTTTGACAATTGCACACACATCATCATTATGGGTGTCTTATTCCGCGTCCTTAAAAAAAAAAGAAATCGAAAGTTTAAAATACCCTCTCCCCATCCAAAACAAACAAACACAAAACCATATTGATTGAACAAAAACCAAACGATAGCTAATTTTTTTAAAACCCACTCCCCTTCTCCCCCTATATGGCCTTCCTTTCTGAGAATTGTACTATCGATACACAATTTTGTTCACAACATTCGTATTTCCAGTACTTTTCGTCCTACTCGACAGCCCATAGCGAACTAGTGTTTACTTTAGATTTGCTATTTAAATCTAGAAAAACAACAGCAATATGGCAAAGTTCAAAGTAAAAATTCTTTCAACTTTATCACTAGTCTGTTTTTGTTTCTTAATAAGAAAAACAAGGGAAAAAAACCTCGGATTTTATAAGCACTTCTGCTTTAGTACATATAGATAGATACTTTGATATCGTCAGCCATTATGACAATGTATAGCTCAAAGCATAGTTTAAAAAAAACTCGTTTAAAATATTGTTAAAATATTTACCTGAATTTAACAGCAATTAAAAAGAATCCTCTGCTTCCGCTCTGTTATTCCTGTGGGAATCTCAAAGCCAGCCGCATATATCCCTCAAAACACAAACAACGCAGAACACAACACTTTGGGTTAAATTAAGACTTTCCTTGCTGGTACTAAAATTATTTAGGATTCCAAGAAGTTGAGAAATAATGGTGCGCTCCTCATTGAAATCAAACTGTCCCGTCCGATATTGCCCGGTACCTGGACATGGTCAGTATGGAATAAAGGGAAAAGTCTATAAGAAAAAGACGTTTAGACTAACTGGTGATTTGGTAAAGCCGAATCAATAGCTGTCGTTCTAACCAGTTTTCATACAGCCGGAGACAAGCAAGTTTGGTCCCTCTCGAGTTGAAAAAATCGATAAATTCTACTGGGACATTAAAACGTCCCAGCCGAATTGTCACGGATAGGTTTGTCGCCAAGGCGACCAGGTAAACCGCAGTTTGTGCTGTTTGTTAAGTTCACCAGACGTCGATACACGAAGACTATAATGTAAACGGTTTTTGTACAGAAATTACTTGTATCAGTGTTTCATATAACGAAAAGGCCAATGAATCTAGTTGTCTAAAACTGTGCCCTTAGCATTCAAGTCACGTGTTAATATTGATGTAGCTTATAAAAAGACACGCATCACATTCACGAAACAATGCAAAACGATCAAGAGAAACATCAAAGCAAAAGAAAAACTGTTCACGCTGTATACAATTGTTTATTTAGAATTTTGTCTAAGAATTTAGCTTAGGCTTGTATCCTAGTCTAATTCAATACTGAATACGGTACGCGACGGAGTGATATAAAATATTCCAGTTAAATAGATATCTATAAGGAAGTCAGTCAGTTTTGTTGTTGACAATATAAATATTTTCTTCTTGTGTTGAGAACAAGTACGTGCAGTTTCCAATGACTATAGTGATCTCAGAGAAGAAATTTATTTTTTTTATTCAGAATTATTTATATAAATAATTTATATGGTACAGATCGAGGTTCTACATTCAGTCTACAACGACTTACTTTTGGAACGTTCTTATGTCTTATATACATAATTTATCTATCTATTTATCTCGTTACCAGCACTTAAAAAAATTAAATCTGTATTGATACCATGATTCATTTGTATTTTATATCCTCAAGTAGTCTGGACATTTTATTATTTCGAAATCTTTTGCAGTAGGCCATAGAAAGTCTAGCTTTGACTGTATACACTATTCCATGGGGACAAAATTAATAATTTCTTTATTCTTACAACACAAAAGTATGATGCCATTATCAGTCCTATAGCGGTTCTAATACTGTCAAATTGATTTTTGCTTTCGACCGCAGATTACATGTCAGGGGACATAACTTTGTTATGCTTCCTAAAAAGCCCAGCAGGTGGCACTATAGCGACAGACAAATATTTAACAACAACAACGTTCTTCCGAGAACTGTCATCATTTCGAGTATTTCGTAAGTGCTTTCATGGATTTTGATAGCGAATGACAATGTTGCAACTATGTTCTCAGATGAAAAGTGAAATTGACGAATGAAAAAGTTTTAAAAGTTGTGATTTTTTGTTGGAACACGAGTTCAACTTGCTCAACACAGTAAAACTAGATGCGACTCTCTTTGGAATGTATTTACGGTCAACGAGATACGAAGTTAGGGTGAACGAAACTTGTGGAAAGCTTTTGAAATAAGGCCTGCCTCTGAATCAGAAATTATATTGAATCCATACGACCTTTTACCTTGCTTTGAATATTCATCGGCGTGTTTAATACATTAAACCTAGATCCAGGTATAGCCCTTAACGTCTTATCTTTCCCATTTTCTTTTGGCCATGTTATGTGTCAGGTATCGACGTCATAACTCGATGCCTCATTATTCTGGAAGGAATCTACTGCAGTCCCTTTCATATTGAATTGAGTCGGTCCATAGGTGCCAAATAGTGGCATAAAGTATTATTGGTAACAGTCATTTTCGATACTTTGTCGTCGGTATTTCACATAAACCAGCCATCAATATCCAAAAATTCGCTTTTCATTGGTTAAAAGTTTGGCTTAGGCTAGTCCTGATATAACTGAGAATTCATATACATATATAGCCTAACAGCAATTCTCAGGTATGATTTTTTTTATGTACAAAGGCCTTCTTGTAACAGCAGCTTTTGTCCCCCTAAATTTGAAAGTAGACTGTCCCGGAAGTTTCACTACAACACTCTTGGACGAATCTAATGTCAAACTGAGGCGGTGACCAATAGCTGTTATACTGTCAATTCTTACACACTAGATTGTTTTCCACCTGATTTCTTGACAAAATTTGTTCTGATTACCATAAAAGACGATGCAAACGAAAGAGTAAAAGTTCTGGATTACTGTGGTGGTTGTATTTTGAAAATATATGTGATTTCAAGGACACAGGATCTGCAAATAGACTCGTGAGTTGAGTACGCAAAACATCATCAGAAAATCATAACTGAGATTAAGCCGTTAGGCTGTATATGTATATGAATTCTCAGTTATATCAGGACTAGGCTTAGGCCAGTGTTGATAGTAAATATGGTAAGCGACAGGGTTATGGCAAGTGTCGTTAAGATGGGGAACCGTGAATGCAGATAACTTTGCTTTATGAAACATTCCGAAGGTAAAGTAAAGATTGTCCTAACCAGCATTTTATCTATATTCAACATTAACAAAATTTTCTTTTTCTTTTAGGATATTCAATTGAAGAACTGCTGCCAATAAGGACTTAACTGTCTTGTAAGTATAAGCTATACCCAATGGATGCCGATCTTCAAAGTTTGAAAAGTCTGTAAAAAGTATGTATTTTTTAAAAATACTAACAGCTACATGTATGTGTAAATTTTCTATTTTATCTTACCAAGCATTTATTTCGTCATCCTTCCATTTTTTACATAACCTACTTCATTATGGTCCTGCAAAAGCCCTCTATTTGTCTCCTTTTTGGCAATTCACTTTTCTGACCAACAATGAAATCAACCCAAGGCATGAAATGAAAATAGTATTACATTTTTCCAAATTCCAATAAAATTCCCCACCTTTATATTGTAATCAATTGACCCTGCTTAAGTGCTGGGCTTTTCTCTCATTTTGCAGAGGGTTGGGTGGTGTCAGAGCTAATGGGCCGATCTGTTTGTCCAGTAGTTGTCTTGTCTTTCTTTATTGCCAGTTGTTAGGGTGGTTTCTGTTACCCATTGTGCTGGCATGCTGTCATTTGAGTGAAATAACCTTAAGTACACCATTAAACTCCAATCAGTTGACTGGTCAACGTTAATAATGGTTCAGGTTATCTCCCTTATGTACCCATGGTCATTACTTAGTGTGGAGGCCTACATTACTTTAAATGCTTTACCTCTCAAAAATTTGAGTTTGTCTGTCAACCTCTAGTAAATATACCTGAGAAAGTTTCAGGATGTGGTAATGGTTATTGTTTGGGTAATATTTGCAAGGTTTCCTCACATTTTCTTGGCCCGTGGCTGTGGCTTAGTGGTAGCATGTGTGCTTATTAATCCTATTCAAATTTACCGTTCACAGGATCGAGTCTGTCTGTCTACCATCAGGTATATGAGTGAGTCACACAGTGTGGATCCTGCTATTGCGTGGGTGGTTTTGACAAGGTTTTCTCTCGGTTTTCATCGTAATTACTAATGAGGCTGGGAACAGTCTGAAGTGGACCATCCATTATCATATAACTTAATAAGTGAAATACCCTCGACTGGGCCTTGAGTTTGACGTTAAACCTCAATCAAACATACAAACAAACCCATTTTTCTACCAAATTTAAGTAATGCACAATGTGAAGTGGACAATTGATCATCATATAAGTGATGTACCATAGAGAAGGAGAGAACCCCAACCAAACAAACACTACCTGATGTATGGTACTGTAACATGTTTCGTCGAGGAAGTATAGAATAATATTCAGGTGCCTCTCCCGATGTATAAACTGATCAGCGGAGCACCCAACTTGTCTTTTCGTATGCCTTTGTCCTGTGATTGTCCTGCCCTGTTTTGATACTGTTTGGTACCAAGAAAATCTTTGGTTGTTACAAATGTAACTTAAACTAATTGGGCTGGCCCACAGTCTTACAATAGGGTGAAGTAACCATATGAACGCTGTAAACCCTCAATCAGAAACTTCCTTGTTTTAACTGTTGTTTGTTTTTGCAGGGAGAAAACACACTTTCAAAATGGAATCTGCTGACGCTAATGGCCCGGAACAGTCCCCTGATGTCGAAGTTCCACGAATCCCAGCACCTCCCCCTAACCCCAGACATAAGAAAGGGCGCCTTGGTTCTGACGGGGATACTGAAGATCAGGCTCTCAATGAGTCGTCACTGTCTGATGATATGTCCACCAGTGCTCAGCTAGAGGTGTCATTGGAAGAAGTCCAACCCACACTTTCCCAAAGTTCTGTTACAACACCTACAGTACTTTCCTCTTCTGACAACAACAATGACAAGCCACTAGAGGGAGCTGGTATCCCAGTGTATTACAGCAAACAACAGGGAGATGTCGCCGTCAGAACTGACACTGTTCAAACTCAACCCAACGGCCAAAGGGTCATTCAAACAAGCCATTATTACACACCACCAAACCAATTTGAAAACGAGCGGCCATTAACACAGCGCTATCAGCGTATTTTGAAAGCCCTGTCACTAGCTGCTTTGGTGGTTTTCTTTCCTACTGGAATTCCGGCAGTGTATTTCGCCTTCAACACAACGAAGCTTTTCAACGAGGGAATATTGAGAGGTAACATTGATAAAGCTCGAAAATTTGCAAAGAGGTCGGAAAAATTAATCATCTTTTCTTTCCTGTTGGCAATTTTAGTTATTATTTTATCATTAGCCTTGTATGAAAGAACAAAATGGACAGAAAGTGACATTTCTCAGCATAGAATACTTCCACATTCCTCGTAGAAACAATGACATTTTTTAGAATCCTTGAAGAAGTTACAACTTGTTTTCTGGTTAGATTTGATGTCGTTGCTCAAAATTTTAATAAGAAGACTAGTATTTCCATTTTGTTAAAAGCTGAGTTTAAGAGAAATTATGCCAGTATATTTTGCCACTGAATGTTAATGCATTCCGAACAGTCATTTAATGCCCTCTGGCTAAGGGTAGTTTGTTTGGAGAGTAGCAATGCTGTCTTTAGCTAGCTCTGGAGGAAGATTAACTTTCCTTCATAATGAAAACACTTCACATTTTATGTTTATACCAGGATGGATAATTCTTGGAACACGCCGTTTTCATATAAGTGAAATACCCTTAACCATGGCATAAAACAACAATACATCAATCAATCATAATTTTGTTGTGCCTAGGCATTGAAGGAGCATTATTTTTCCACTGGCCTTCGGAATGCCTTAAACACTAATTAGTCAATGGTCATGGTTGGGACAAATTCGTGTGTTTTTTGTTTTTTTAGTGTGTTTATAATGCGATAAGAATTTAAGTCGGCTTAAATGTCAAACTTTCTTTGCACCTAGTTTATTTTGCCATCAGAATCAGTTGAATGACATCACTCAAACTTAAGCAGCCTTAACTTGCACAATCTGTTGAGGTGGCAGGTGAGCTGCCTTAGTTTGCCCGTTAAAAAATAAGGACCTGGCTAGCATTATTAAGCTGGATTTCATTTCGCCTCTATTTTGAAATTCCATCAAATTCATACCATATTATCACACAAAGTTGTGTCATTTGTTAAATAAAGTCATCCTATTTTCCACCTGGGCTAAGAGTTAGCCAGAGGGGTGTCTCACACCCAGTTTCAGTCAAATTATTTAACACGGGAAAGATGTTTTTTTCCTCCAATTTTGAATAATGTCATATTGTTTCAAAGCGGTAATGCTATTTTTCCTTCTGACCATTGTCAGAATATTTGATGTTTTTAGTAGTACTGAATGTGCGATAAAAGAACAGAAACCTGGATAAAAAAAGCTGCGTCTGAACACACTATAAGACATGTCATTAAATATGAGATATTATAAAGTAGGACATTTGATTGGCTATAGATAAGTAACATAATAATATACGTCTGTTTATCTGAGTATAATAACCGCAATATTATACTGTTACAAGGTTGTGGCTCTTTTTATTGATCAATGGTACTGGTTTTTTTAATAATGTTGATATGTAATCAATATAATTTTTATGTTATCAAATATGAACTGATCATAATAATATTTGGGTGTGGCACGGTGTTGATGATTTTTTAAATGGCAGTAAATGTATGTCACAATGTTCTCTAGCCGAGGGTTTAATTTCATATTACTCTGTTATTCTTGTTCTCAACATAACATACTGTACTCCTCCCTCATCTGGGTTCATGCAGAATTTGAAAATTGCCAGCCCTAAAGCTATACTTGAACAAAACCAAATCCATTATGATCTGGTATGGTTAACATCATATTTTAATTTATATTTTGTCAATTTTTAAAATTTATACGTTGCCCTAGGCTGGATTGAACAAAAACAATGCAGGTCTTTTCATGTTCTGATAGTGATCACTTTCCTGCATACAAAACACTCTTGCTCAAACATTTCTGTGAGCTGTTTTAAGCTCCCGCAGATTTTCTTTAGTATTATGCTGAATGGAGGTCACTCTCGTCATTTATGAAAAATCTACTTTAGAAATCAAAAGTATGGTGTACAAAGTGTGCTTCATTTTTTATGTTACTGGGTGTCCAATTTTAACAGTTTCCCCTATCTCCTGATTCCTGCATTTTAAAGTTTTTTTTAAACAGGGTGTCCAAATGTAGAAAAGTTCAATTCAGGATGTCCATTAGGGTGGATGGAAACCCCTCTGCCTAAAGCCCTTGGTACTCAGGGTGTGTTTTTAAGCTCTCGTCTGAAATTTTCATGGAAAGTCCTGCTAATGTTTGGACTTACAGTATATCGAATTCTATAATACCAGTAAGATTAGCCTAGAACTGATTTCTGATGTAATCAGTTGAAATTGTTTTTGAAGGCTTTCACTCCTTAAAGCTGGTGATCTGAAAAAAATGTACTCTTTTTGTGTATTTTTAAACCACTTGTATTTTATTTTTATACCCTGATAATATTCTCCATAAGTGTGATGTAAGAGATTATTTTTGTGTAACTTTTTGTTTTATCGCCATTATTTTTACCTGTATGTACTCCAATTTATGGATCTCTCAAATATACAGGTATTAAGTATAATATCAAATGCATTAACATGGTCATATACAGGTACCGTAACATTTCCAACATTTTGGGCCCTTAATAATGCGGCTGCTATCAGTAGATGTACATTACCTAAGTTTGCATGATAATCTATCTATAGGTTGTCTCCCTCGAGTGAGACCAGGGTCCGGGGCCCATTTCACAAAGGATTTTAGCTTATGTTGAGTTTAATTTCCATAGCAACACAATGTCTTTTGCACTGGTGGTCGTCATGGTATTTATGTTTTGTGTAAGCTAAGATCGCTGTGTAAAACAGTAGCTGGATTTAACCACAGAACTGGCCTGCCCCTATGTTACACTATATGTTTATTGCACTTCGTGAATCTCATTATAATACTTTGGTTTATGTTGTCCTATATTGACCTCAGTTTATTTTTTTTATGCCTTTATATTATCTCATATATGAATCTGGTATTTTTTGAGATTGTGTTATTTTCCTGCTTGAAATTATTAATATGTTGCATGATATTACAGAGTACAGCTATGATCTAACTATAATGTATTATACAGGGATGTTGTCAAATCTTTGTAGCAATCTTGATTCATATGGCTTGCCAATATCCGCCCAATTTCTATGCAGGATCCGGACAGGGTGGATGGTTGATAGGCAGTGGGTCAACATGACCTTTGCAAAGTTTATCCAAACATTGACAGATTGGAAATTATATGAATAACCGTAGGCTGGCGACAGCTTTCTTGTTGCTCTGGTGCTTTCAGCGCTATTAAAGGGGCAACATATCTGTTTCTGGTGTCTTCGTATTACATCTTGTGATTGTCTAGTCAGGTTTTGTCTCTCTCTGTTGACCTGTGATTGAGTCCGACCATGTGGCTCTGACAATCAGGGGGTGGTTTTTCTGATGTTTCCTGGTGGTTTTTTCGTAATGTTTATGCAAGAAATGGACAATCCATCATTATATAAGTGATATACTCGAGTGTACGATGCAAATGAAACCAATATTATTCATGAGGCCATTGTTGTCATCTTTTCTAGAATGCCTAAAAATCGGTGAGAAAACCAAATATTTGCATTTTTCCTTGGTTTGCTGATTTTTTAAGTACATAAATGTTCTTTTGTGAAAAATAAAGCAAATTGCTGTAAGATATAGTCTTGGAAGACAAAATTCCTCAAACCCAAAAATGGAAATACAAATTTTGACGAAGACTGCAAACAAATTGTGAAACCTACAAATCAGCCCTTCTAAATTAAGTCAGCATAACAATATGGAGACCATGTTCTAACCAGCTATATTACCCATAAGAGTTTGATCATGGCTGTACTGCTAGTTATGATATTCATATATGCGTTTGTCATTTAGCATGTTGCCATTATCAGTATTTGGCTATATGTACACCACTTATTACGAAACTCTTAATATAGCATATCCTGTCCATTTTGGCATCTTTTATTTTATTTTATCATATTTTTAAAATCCTTGTTATTTGATGAAGTGGCCGGTATATTTTATTTTTGTTTTAAATAAATCATAATACGGGGTTGTGGTGAGGGGTGGGGCGTGGTGTGGGGTGGTCAGGAGCAAGCTTCCTGTTATCCTTGTACTCTCAGAAGTAAGGCACAGCATGAAACATATTTAAAATTCCTACACTGTCTAATTTAATTCCATCAAGGCTTGAAATACGGTAAACATTTTGATTGGTTTTTTTTTGGTCAAAGTGAGTTCAATCAGTTTTTTGTTATTACATAGCACTCAGGCTGTTCAAAACTGTTCAAAGTGTTTGTCTACTGATTTTGAAAAATTGAATTTATCTACATTTCAGTTGAAGTTTGAATTATTAAATAATTTTGTACTGTTTTTGATGACTGCAAATTTATGTTAAAGAAATCAACAAAGTGGTGACAAATTCAAATGAAAGGTTAATGTTATGTTGAAAATTATAGAGGAGGAAGTTACAAAAGGAAAATATTACAGCACAGCGTAAATATAAGGTTGTATATATGTGTTTCAATTGTTTTAAATGTATGAAAAATATTAATATATACATATTCTATTATAGCATGTAAATATCATGGTATATATTTTATAAATGATATATTAAAACATCGGTGGCGTTCTTTCAGTAGTTAACATAACGGCTCACTGATACTCCTTCGATCATCCACTCCCAGGTTTTAGTCCCTAAGCTGACCACCGCTTTATAAGGGAATTATTGCAAAGTGCTTTGAATAGGGTTTCTTCCTAGTCCAAGAAACGTTCATGGACTTGTTCTTGGGAATTTCTTAAATATATGTGGGGATCGTTCAAGCAGCTTCCAGGCATATCTCCTGAGAGATCCAGGAAGATGGAGAGTGTCATGACTGTATGCAATCCTATTTTTTGTTCTCACTATTTTTATCTTCATACAATCAGATCACATTATACCATAATCATAAAAGCACAATATATAAGAAATAAGGAAATGTATGTTTTTATGTTTTAATAAGTGTCAAAATAAACAGGTGAAATCGCCTGTAATAAAGCACTTTCCACAAACAAACACATGAATCTAAACAACTTCTTGGTTTATTTATCACAATGTTTCAATCCCATTTCAGAGATAGTTTTCAAGTGTTTTCACAAATGAAAACAATCTCTGAAATGGGATTGAAACATTGGGATAAATAAACAAAGAAGTTGTTATCCATATGAATCTCATATTAGTTTTATGTAACCCAACAAGAACAAAATGGTCTATCTTAACACAAAAAATATATACAGATATAAATTGGAACTAGAATAGCCTTCCTTGTGTTTTTTGTACCAATCATTTATGTTTAATACACCAATAGGCATAACAGCTGAAATACTAAGACGGTAGACCAAAGTCACAACTCAGATAAATGATAAAATATTCATGCTAAGTTTCGAAACTTAACATGCATAGCTTGTCAATTCTCGGAGTTGTGATTTTGGTATAGTATTTTAAATTATTACGTGAAAATGATAGTTTAAGGTGTTATAGTATACACAAAAAGTGAATATTAAAATAGGTAATTTTGCCTCCACATAAGTAAAAGTAACAGGAAAGGCATATATATGAACATGGGTTGGGGTCACTTTTTTTTATAAAAGAATATACATATCAGTCAGAAAATAATTGTAAAAGAATTTTGTAAAAAAAAAAAAAAAAAAAAAAATGTACATAATGGTCGGGAAAAGCACATAAAAAATATTTTCTTACACATAAATTTTACTTCTTGGGTAGGCTGGTCTGCCAAACTTATTACAACAGGGCATAATCAGAACTTCATCTGCAATCAATTGAAATGTAGACTGATTGGAGGAAACAGGGGTGCCACCAAGTTTGACAAAATCTATACAGCTCTTCCCCTATTATTATATACATTATTAGGTAACAAACTAATTGTAAAGCTAATAGCAGACATTTGGCAAAAAAAAGGTTTTTTTTTTAAAATATGTTATTATTTTCTTTTCTATTCACTATTTTTAAAAATTCTTCAAATGTGACTTATTGAACCCAGAGTTTTTATGTAGGGCATTTGTCATGGTGTAATTATCAAAGGGAGATAATTCCGTCTATTTAGCCTAACACACAGTCAGAACATTTAGGTCATCAATTGTTGATTTAAATAGCGATACTGCTTTACATTTTGGAAAGATTTTTTAATTGTCTTGACACTTTGAAACTATTCCAAGTGTGATATTTACTAAATCAGGAGGTGTTATTTATATTTGTTACAGTAAAAGAATTTCCTTTCCCCTTTTTAAATCTCTTTCCAAATGTTTATTTATTAAAAAAAATAATCATTTTTTGTTATCGTCCTTAAACCCTTAACATTTGGAACTAAAGCTTTTTCTTTTTATGTAAGGTAATTTGAAGAATTGTTCAATATTTGTTCTCCCTAACTTTGTGTGTTTCTGTTTCCATAATCTGATCTATTATTTGTTTCCTTAACATATGTGCTTATTTTTAACCAATTTTCGATTCTGTCTCAATGGGGATCGCCAGTGGACAAAAAGGTAGACAACTTTGTCACCTGTATAATAGGTAGAGGCATCATTGATTAACAATAGCATTCTATTGAATATTCATACCATGCTATTGTTAGTCAATGAGATGGATTACACTTCCTGTTATATGGGTTACATAGTTATCTCCCTTGTCCTTCACTGGCTGTCTCCATTTATTGTTTT